>LR738714.1:1836510-1865457 GCA_902687465.1 Secale cereale
GGGGGGCGCCCACAGGGCGCCTGGAGCCCCTGTGGCCCCCCAGGCTGCCCTTCGGACGCAGTGTTGTTTCCGGAATGCTGATTTTTTGTATAATTTTTCTGGTTTTCCTGGGCAGTTCTCGAAACGTGAAAACCTGAAATACAAAAACAGCCGAAAACAGAAACTGGCACTGGGGTGCACTGGATTAGTAAGTTAGTCCAAATATGATCAAAAGTGTATGGAAGTGTATGAATATCATAGCAATATCACCCAAAAGTGGCATGGAGCAAGCAGAAATTATAGATACGTTTTGGACGTATCAACATCCCCAAGCTTAATTCCTGCTCGCCCTCGAGTAGGTAAATGATAACAAAAATAATTTCTGTGGTGACATGCTATTAACCATATAGGACTTTTTTATAGTCATATGACAAAAGCTTACTGAGACAATGATTCTATAGTAATTAAGTTGCCTCAAGAGAAAATCACAAATGACTGAAAGTTTTACAATATGAAACTGAAACATCAAAAAGATTTGCAATGAACATGATGTGCAAATATGATAAAGTGATATCTAGCTTGCCCCCTTTAGTGATGCAAAACATAAATGCAGGGGCACCTTCAAGGTTTAAGTGATGACTAGATACAATGATTTCAGAATAAACGATATCACAATCATGCAAAAGACAATGCTACTTTGGGACAATGCACATTACACTCAGAATGACAATCATGCTCTCAGTAGTTGGTGCTTCAACATAAAAGTAAAAGAAAGGTTAAGAGCTAGAGCTTTTTATTTTGAAAACATGGAAGCAATTGTGTCAACGGTAGTAGTACTTCATATGTGTCATGCATAAAACATCCTATAAGTTGCAAGCCTCATGCATCGAATACCAATAGTGCTCGCTCCTTGTCCTAATTAGCTCGGATTCCCATGGGTTATCATTGCATTGCATATGTCTCAACCAAGTGTCACAAAGGGGTACCTCTATGCCACCTATACAAAGGTCCAAGGAGATAAATCGCATTTGATTTCTCGTTTTTGATAGATCTCAACTTGAGGACATCCATACCGGGACAACATAGAAAATAGATGATGGACTCCTTTTTAATGCATATGCATATTCTCATGAGAGATTGAGGATTAAGGTCCAAGCTAAAACTTCCACCATGATGCATGGCTTTGGTTGGCGGCCCAATGTTCTTCTCTAACAATATGCATATTAATTTAACCCACGGCAAATCACCCTTACTTCAGACAAGACGAACATGCATAGCAACTCACATGATATTCAACAAAAGTGTAACAGTTGATGGCGTCCCCAGAAACATGGTTACCGCTCAGCAAGCAACTTATAAGAAATAAGATACATAAGCAACATATTCTTTACCACAATAGTTTTTAGGCTACTTTCCCATGAGCTATGTATTGCATGGTTAGTTTGCTTAGTACAGGTGGAGGTTAGCAAAAGACTGAGAGCGACCAACTAAGAGAGCAATGACGGTCATAATCATGCAGAGCGACAAAGCAATATTGAATTAGGCATGGAAGTTATATCGCTACTCAGAAATAAAAGATCATCAAGGCTTGACAGACTTTCTTTACAGTCTTGAATATGCGTGAGCATACGCCAAGTCAATCAAAATAAATTCTCGAAGGAAGATATTACTAAACCATACCACATCATAGGCAAACAAACCAAGTTGGTACTCCAATAACACATTGGGAACCCCCCAGCTATTTGAGATTAACCATAAGAAAACCTGAACTACTAAGCACCATCATGCAAGTAGCATCTTTATCATAGACACATTGACCAATGCAACGGAAGCAAACTCTCTTAATAAGGTGAGCATGGTAATTAAAGAGAGTTCAAGCAACCAACTAAATAAAAGCTCTTGAAAAGATAAGCATGAATACTAAGAGCAGAGCACGATAGTAGCTATTAAAAGACAAAGAACACACACAACATAGATAGACATGAAAATTCTATGTTATGTTCTAGGTAGAAGTGGAGCGTGTTTCTCTCCCACATAAAGGAATGCTGGGTTCTGACTCGTTATGAAAAACTAAAAAGAAAACTAAAAGCAAGATGCTCCAAGCATAGCACATAACACATGAAGTGATAAAAATATAGCGAAACGAAAGACGAACTGATAATGTTGATGGAGAAGGGGATGCACGGGGGCATCCCCAAGCTTAGACGCTTGAGTCTCCTTGAATATTTCTTGGGGGTGCACGGGGGCATCCCCAAGCTTGAGCGCTTGACACTCCTGAATCTTTTTATCATCTTCCCTCGCACACTTGAAAACTCCCTTCATACATAACTCATCATAATCTGATTAGCGAGGTTAGTACCCTTAATAAAATAATTATACCTTGCTGGAAATAAAGATATTCTTGAAGTTCTACTGTTTCTCAAGATTGCCAAAAGGTTTTTGGAAAGAAAAAGCAAGTTCTTGATTTGCAAAATGAAGGTAAGGCAAAACAGGACAGAATCTGTGAAAAACAGAACAGCAGGCAGTAATTGATCTGTTCAGGATACTTTTGCAACTCAAATCAAAAAACTCAGAACTGACGCACGAAAGACAATTATATAGAGAACGCTGTCGAAACAATTCAGACCAAAAAGATGATCTGGTGATTTTATACGAATTTTTCTATCCAAGGACAGAATCTGTTTCCTGGACAGCACCTCACAACTTTTGAACTTTCTAGCAATCAGAGGCTATACTTGGCACAAATATGAAAAGCAAAGATACAATGATGATGCTACAGCAGTAAACAACATCAAGACACAACAAAACCAAAAATGTTATTCATGTGGGCTGCCTCCCAAAAGCGCTTTCTTTTATGCCTTTAAGCTAGGCATAATGCATAGAGGAATCAATAATCATCATAATAATCGGAGTTATAAGTTGTTTCAAATGGTTCCTCAACAAGTTCATTATTGTTCCTTCTAGGAAAGGGGTACACACCTTTTGCCTTCCCGCGTAAGCGGATTTGTCCCTTACCTATATCAATGAAGCCTTTAACCGCTCGGAGGAAGTCCCTTCCAAGCACTATGTTTCCTTGGTTTGGCTCCACGATGAAGAAATCAATCATTGCAATCCCTTTAAGGAATTTAACCGGCACGTCTTTTATTCTTCCCTGGATTTCAGAAATATCTCCATTAGTGTGTTCATGATAAGATGGTAATCTGTCCATGTTAAATTTTAAATAATCATGAACAATTTTTGGCATAGTAGAAACCATAGATCCAATATCACAATAAGCAAGGAAGTCTTGATTAGAGATGCTAATCCTAACAAAAGGTTCCCAATCATTATCTATTTCCAAAATGTCTTTCTTATTGGGTTTAGGTTTCTCTACCTTCATCAAGTCTAGAGCATCCATTCTTTTCTCAATAGTAGCAAGTCTATCTATGACAGTATCAAAGTTATGATCATAAACAAAGCAACTAGATAGACCATGTATAATTTCAAGAGCTCTAGCTTCATCACATTCTAAGAAATCTCCCTCAGCTATAATGTCAAGGGAGTGTTTACACCATTTAAAAAGACCATGGTAAAAATTCCTGAGCACAATTTTTATAGGTATCCAAGGCATAATTCTTCTATGTGCATCAGAAATTCTGTCCCATGCCTTCTTCATATTTTCTCCATCCCTTTGATGGAAATCTAGGACTTCTGATTCCCTCAAAGCACCAAATCCTAACATGTTTGGCTAACCAGAAAGGACTGCTAATAAAAAGGCAAATAATTTTTTGTGATTTTCGATAAAAAGGTACTAAAGCAAAAATGAAAGGTAAACTAATCAAGACTAAAAAGCAAAGGTAAAAGATAGCATGCAACTCCCCTATCCTGAAGAGTGGAGTCCCCGGCAACGGTGCCAGAAAATACTCCTTGATGGGCCTCGAACCCCTCGTTGGTTACCCCAAGTGGAAGGTGTAAGATGCAGTAAGTAGAAGTGTTTTCCCTTAGCAAAGATGCCAAGGATCGAATCCCCAAAGACTCCTAGGTTCAACAAGTAGGTGTCAATTGCTACGGCGCCAGATTAGTAGCAATCAACGTGGACCTGCACACAGATACAAATAACTTTGCTCCCAACGAGTACAGAGAGGTTGTCAATCTCTCCGGCCTTGTAGTTCACAAAGGGTTAAAAGCAATGATAGTAGTGATAGATAGTTTTTGCAATAGTAAGTAAATAGCGAAAAGTAAATAGTGGATGTGATCAATGATGGTAATATGGACCGGAGTCTCATGATGTTCACTAGTGATGTCTCTCTCCCAAAAGACGATAAAACAGCTATGTGAGGTAAACAAATTACAGCTGGGCAATTGACAGGACCACGAATGCAAACCAATGCTGACTACATTGCAAGAAAGGTTGAGGTTCAAAGCATGGGCGGTACGCCAAAGTAAGTAGACCGAAATCCATCAATATCTACTACTAATCATCCACCTTGAGATATCTATCCAGAACATCTCGCTGGTATTAAGTTGCGAGTCCCACCCATAGTGTAAACTCAATGCAACAAACAACTGCATTAAAAGAACTTTGCGTAAAGTAAACAATCCTTGCACCCGCGGGCACAAGCACCGTTGTTTTCCCCCTTGTGGCAACATCACATCCCCTAGACTCATGTTTCTGTCACTCAAGCTAGTCATCGAGGGGCATGAACCCACAATCGAGCATAACGTTCCCTCTTGGAGTCACTACCTATTACTCGGCCAAAGCAATAAATAACAACGGAGAACATGCAAGAATTACTTATGAACTAAAATATAAAAGAGGTGAATCAAATATATTACTCAAGATCAATCTGAGCATAATCTCATAATCCATCGGATCCCAGCAAACTCAACATAGCAACAGCATAAGGATTACATAGGTGCCTCGATCATGTAGGGCAGCTCACGAGGACTAATTAGTGAAGCACAAGAACGGGAGGAGAACATCACATAGCTACTGGTCATGGACTCATGGTCCAAGGGAGACTACTCACGAGTCATCCGGGAGGCGTCCATGGTGGTGGAGAAGCTCCCGGTGGTGATCCTCCCCTCCGGCAGGGTGCCGGGAAGAGTTCTCCTGGTGCTCCCGATCTTGGAAGCGGCGGCGGCGGCGGAACAGAGATGGGATCGCGAAAAGAGTTCCTGTTCTGAGGGTTTCGGAGGGTCCTTTAAATATATGCCAAAGTAGGGCATCGGGGGAGCCTCGGGGGGCCCAGGCGCCACCCCGGCGCGGCCCAGGGGGGAGGGGGGCGCCCACTGGGCGGCTGGAGCCCCTGTGCCCCCCCAGGCTGCCCTTCGGACGCAGTGTTGTTTCCGAAACGCTGATTTTTTATATAATTTTTCTGGATTTTTCTGGGCAGTTCTCGAAACGTGAAAACCTGAAATACAAAAACAGCCGAAAACAGAAACTGGCACTGGGGTGCACTGGATTAGTAAGTTAGTCCAAATATGATCAAAAGTGTATGGAAGTGTATGAATATCATAGCAATATCACCCAAAAGTGGCATGGAGCAAGCAGAAATTATAGATACGTTTTGGACTTATCACCAAATTATCAAAGTACCGAACGCGAATCAAATGATCGTGATGAAAACTAGCTTGACGATAATTCCCATGTGTCCTCGGGAGCGCTTTCCTTCATGTAAGAGTTTGTCCAGGCTTGTCCTTTGCTACAAAAAGGATTGGGCCATCTTCTTCACCATATTTACTTTTACCTTTTGTCACTTGTTACCACTTACCCTATCACAAAACTATCTGTTACCTATAATTTCAGTGCTTGCAGAAAATACCTTACTGAAAACTGCCTATCATTTCCTTCTACTCCTCGTTGGGTTCGACGCTCTTACTTATCGAAAGGACTACGATAGATCCCCTACACTTGTGGGTCATCAAGACTCTTTTCTGGCGCCGTTGCCGGGGAGTGAAGCGCCTTTGGTAAGTGGAATTTGGAAAGGAAAAATTTATATAGTGTGCTAAAATTTACTGTCACTTGTTACTATGGTTCATCATCCTTTGAGGGGCTTGTTTCGGGTATCTTCACCCCGACCAGAAGAGCAAAGAGTTGCTCCTCAACCTATTACACCTACTGAAAATGTTTGCTTTGAAATTCCTTCGGGTATGGTAGAGAAACTGCTAGATAATCCTTTTACAGGAGACGGAACACTGCCTCCCGATTTACACCTAATCTATGTGGATGAAGTTTGTGGATTATTTAAGCTTGCAGGTATGCCCGAGGATGTTATCAAGAAGAAGGTCTTCCCTTTATCTTTGAAGGGAGATGCATTGACATGGTTTAGGCTATGTGATGATATTGGATCCTGGAACTATAATCGTATGAAGTTGGAATTTCATCAGAAGTTCTACCCTATGCACCAGGTTCATCGTGATCGTAATTATATTTATAATTTTTGGCCTCGCGAAGGAGAAAGCATCGCTCAAGCTTGGGGGAGGCTTAAGTCAATGTTATATTCATGCCCCAATCATGAGCTCTCAAGAGAAATGATCATTCAAAAAATTTATGCTCGGCTTTCTCTCAATAATCGCTCCATGCTCGATACTTCTTGTTATGGTTCTTTTATGATGAAGACTGTTGAATTCAAATGGGATTTATTGGAAAGAATAAAATGCAACTCTGAAGATTGGGATCTCGAGGAAGGTAAGGAGTCAAGTATGACCCCTAAGTTTGATTGTGTTAAAGCTTTTATGGATACTGATACGTCTCCAACATATCTACTTTTCCAAACACTTTTGCCCTTGTTTTGGACTCTAACTTGCATGATTGGAATGGAACTAACCCGGGCTCACGATGTTTTCAGCAGAATTGCCATGGTGTTGTTTTTGTGCAGAAATAAAAAGTTCTCGGAATGACCTGAAAATTTACGGAGAATTATTTTGGAAAATATAAAAAATACCTGCGGGAAGATCCAGACCAGGGGGCCCACACCCTATCCACGAGGGTGTGGGGCGCGCACCCTGCCTCGTGGCCCCCCTGACGCTCCACCGACGTATCTCCGGATCCCATATATTCACTTTCAGGGAGAGAAAAATTAGAGAGGAAGAATTATCGTGTTTTATGATACGGAGCCGCCGCCAAGCCCTAATCTCTCTCGGGAGGGCTGATCTGGAGTCCGTTCGGGGCTCCGGAGAGTGGAGATCGTCGCCATCGTCATCATAAACCTTCCTCCATCACCAATTCCATGATGCTCACCGTCGTGCGTGAGTAATTCCATTGTAGGCTTGCTGGACGGTGATGGGTTGGATGAGATCTATCATGTAATCGAGTTAGTTTTGTTAGGGTTTGATCCCTAGTATCCACTATGTTCTGAGATTGATGTTGCTATGACTTTGCTATGCTTAATGCTTGTCACTAGGGCCCGTATGCCATGATTTCATATCTGAACCTATTATGTGTTCATGAATATATGTATGTTATTGATCCTATCTTGCAAGTCTATAGTCACCTACTATGTGTTATGATCCGGCAACCCCGAAGTGACAATAATCGGGACCACTCCCGGTGATGACCTTAGTTTGAGGAGTTCATGTATTCACTATGTGTTAATTCTTTGGTCTGATACTTTATTAAAAGGAGGCCTTAATATCCCTTAGTTTCCAATAGGACCCCGCTGCCACGGGAGGGTAGGACAAAAGATGTCATGCAAGTTCTTTTCCATAAGCACGTATGACTATATTCGGAATACATGCCTACATTACATTGATGAACTAGAGCTAGTTCTGTGTCACCCTAGGTTATAACTTCTACATGATGAATTGCATCCGACATAATTCCCCATCACCGATCCAATGCCTACGAGCTTTTCACATATTGCTTGTTGCTTATTTACTTTTCCGTTGCTACTAATACAAAAACTACAAAAACACCACCGTTACTTTTATTGCTGTTACCGCTATCTCCATATTACTTTGCTACTAAACTACCTTGCTGCCGATACTAAGTTTCTAGGTGTGGTTGAATTGACAACTCAGCTGCTAATACTTAAGAGTATTCTATGGCTCCCCTTGTGTCGAATCAATCAATTTGGGTTGAATACTTTACCCTCGAAAACTGTTGCGATCCCCTACACTTGTGGGTTATCAAGACTATCTTCTGGCGCCATGGCCGGGGAGCATAGCTCTGTTCTTTAATTCACATGGGATTTATATCTGTTGATCACTATGAAGAATTTGAAGGACTCAAAAACCAAGATCTTACCCTCAACTACTAGAGGAGGTAAGGAACTGCCATCTAGCTCTATACTTGATTCACCATCTGTTATGGGTAAATTTGCGACACCTACTCCTGCTATTGAATATGATATGTCGTATGTTCTTGATGATGCCACTTCTGCTATGTATGATGAAACTACTTCTATGCCGGATAATAATGTGCCACTAGGTGAATTTCTAGATGAACAAATTGCTAGGGTTAGGGAGAATGCAAATATTGAAACTGATAATATTTATGAAAGTGATGATGAGGCTTCTCCCCCTAGATATGAATTGCCTGTTGTTCCTTAGGGTTATGTTATGGATGAAGAAACTGCTAGAGACTTTCTTGCTTGCAACGATAGATATGATCTTAAGAAATTATTAGCTAAGCTGAAAGAAAAGTCCTTGAATGCTAGAATGAAACATGACCCTGGTTTTGCTACTTCACCTATCTTTGTTACTGATAAGGATTATGAATTCTCTGTTGATCCCGAGTTAATTACTTTGGTTGAATCTGATCCTTTCCATGGCTATGAGTCTGAAACTGTTGTGGCACATCTTACTAAGTTGAATGATATAGCCACCCTGTTTACCAACGATGAAAAGATTCGTTACTACTATATCCTTAAATTGTTTTCCTTCTCGTTAAAGGGTGATGCTAAGACTTGGTTTAATTCTCTTGATCCTGGTTGTGTGCGTAGTCCCAAGGATATGATGTATTACTTCTCTGCTAAATATTTTCCCGCTCATAAGAAACAAGCTGCCTTACGGGAAATATATAACTTTGTGCAAATTGAAGAAGAGAGTCTCCCACAAGCTTGGGGGAGGCTTCTCCAATTACTTAATGCTTTGCCTGATCATCCTCTTGAGAGGAACGATATACTTGATGTCTTTTATAATGGACTAACCGATGCTTCCAGAGACCACCTGGATAGTTGTGCTGGTTGCGTTTTCAGGGAAAGAACAGTTGATCAAGCTGACTATTGAATAATATGCTAGCCAATGAAAATAATTGGACACTTCTTGAACCAGCCCCTAAGCCAACTCCGAAGAAAAGAGGTGTTCTATTTCTTAGTCTTGAAGATATGCAAGAGGCAAAGAAATCTATGAAAGAAAAAGGTATTAAAGCTGTAGATGTTAAGAATTTACCACCTATTGAAGAAATACATGGTCTTGATAACCCGACACAAGTAGTAAAGGCAAATTCTCTTTATAGATTTGATGAAGGTGATATTCCTCGTTATAAGTCTGCTAGCCAATGCTTAGATGCGTTTGACAATTTTATTGTGAAACAAAAAAACTTCAATGCTTACGTTGGTAGACAATTGCAACATAATGCTTATATTATTGAACACTTGAGTGATTATATGTCTAGAGTTAAAGGTGAATTGAAACTCAATAGTAAACATGCTTCTATGGTTACCACTCAAGTAGAACAAGTACTTAAGGCTCAGAATGATTTGCTCAGTGAATTAAATAGTAAGAATAATGACTATGCTGTTAGAGGAGTGACTAGAGGTGGGAGAATGACTCAGGAACCTCTGTATCCTGAAGGCCACCCTAAGAGAATTGAGCAAGATTCTCAGAGAGCTAATTTAGATGCACCTAGTTCTTCTAAGAAGAAGAAAAAGAAAAATGATAGAACTTTGCATGCTTCTAGTGAACCTGTAGCCGACACACCTGAGAATCCTAATGATATATCTATTTCTGATGCTGAGACACAATCTGGTAATGAACATTAACCTAGTGATAATGTTAATGATGATGCTCAACCTAGCAATGATAATGATGTAGAGATTGAACTTGTTGTTGATCTTGATAACCCACAATCAAAGAATCAACGTTATGATAAGAGAGACTTTGTTGCTAGGAAGCACGGTAAGGAAAGAGAACCATGGGTTCAGAAACCCATGCCTTTTCCTCCTAAACCATCCAAGAAAAAGGATGATGAGGATTTTGAGCGCTTTGCTTAAATGATTAAATCTATCTTTTTGCGTATGCGTTTGACTGATGTGCTTAAAACAAATCCTTATGCTAAATATATGAAGGATATTATTACCAATAAATGAAAGATACCTGAAGTATAAATTTCCACCATGCTTGCCAATTACACTTTCAAAGGTGGAATACTTCAGAAACTAGGAGATCCATGAGTACCTACTATACCTTGCTCCATTAAACGAAACTATATTAAAACTGCTTTATGTGATCTTGGAGCCGGTGATAGTGTTATGCCTCTCTCTTTATATCGTAGACTTGACTTGAGTAAGTTGACACCTACTGAAATATGTTTGCAAATGGCTGATAAATCAACTGCTATACCTGTCGGTATTTGTGAGGATGTGCCTGTTGTGGTTGCAAATGTTACTATTCTAACGGACTTTGTTATACTTGATATTCCCGAGGACTATAGCATGTCTATTATTCTTGGTAGACCATTTTTGAATACTGCAGGGGCTGTTATTGATTGCAACAAAGGCAATGTCACTTTTCTTGCCAATGGTAATGAGCATACGGTACACTTTCCGAGGAAACAACCTCAGGTCCACAGTATCAATTATATTGGAAAATTTTCAACTATTACTATTGGAGGTTTTGAATTTCCTCTTCCTACTATCAAGAGGACATATGATATTCTCATTGTTGGGGACATACATATCCCCATTGAGGTAACCTAGTGTTATTCGAAAATTCTCCGGTTTCGTGTTATTCGGAAAAAGTTTATTAACAAGACTTGATCAACCTTGTTAATGGATTCCGTTTGATGAGCATGAGATGTGTGAATCTAGATAGCACAACCTTGTGTACCCTCCTTTTACTTTCTATTAATTAGGATAAATGAAGCAAAAATAGTACTTTCTGTCTATTTCCAGACCTGTGCAATAAAAAATACCCCGAAAATATAAGTTCTCCAAATGCCCTGAAAATTTTATATGATTTTTTTCTAGAATATTTGAGAATATATGGCACAGAACACACACCGAGGGGAGCCAGCACCTCGCCACGAGGGTCCAGGGCGCGCCCCCTACCTCGTGGGCCCCACGTGGCCCCCATCCACTTATTCCTGCACCCATACTCTTCTTCTTCCTCCCAAAAAAAATCACCAACCAGCTCAAGCACGAGCTCTAGCTCACCTTGCTGCCATTTTCGATCTCCTTGCTCAAAGCACCATTCACCAAACTGTTTGGGGAGATTGTTCCTTGGTATGTGACTCCTCCATTGGTCCAATTAGTTTTTGTTCTAGTGCTTTATTTATTGCAAATTTTTGCTGCTGTGGTGACCTTGTTCTTGAGCTTGCATGTTAAATTTTATTGGTTAATATAGCCTCTAGGCTCTTGTAGGAGTTGTTGCTATCAATCTCGTTGAGTTTGGTTAACTTTTATTTTGAGTTACTAAAAATCTTAGAAATTTTCAGAGGAGGAAAATGATAAAGAGATTGTTGAGGGGATCCTCCAGTAAGAATTCAGAGGAGAAGGAGAAGGAAGAAATTAAGAAGCCCAAATATAATCTCCCTCGCATGGTGGAAGTTCGGCCGTGTGAATGGCCTTGTAATGATTTCATGAGAGCCGCCGGGATTTACGAAGACTTTTATTGGTTGGCAAATAATGCAGGCCTCACCGACTTCCTCCACGACCAGCGTGAACAGTATCTCTTACTCACTAATATTTTCACGCAAAAATTTTCATTTCCATGCTAAGAAAACACCACCTACAGTGGAGTTTTGTTTATATGATGAGGTTAAGGAAATATCATTCTTTGAGTTTTGTGAAATATGCAAGATACCCTTTGAAGGTAGACTTGATGAACCACGTCGTGAAGACGTTGAAGGGTTTATTGACATGATAGCTGTAGGGGAGACTATACAAGTCTCAGGGGCAAGAATTACTAGTATACATTTACCTATTCTGCGCTACTTTGCTTTATTTGCTAGTAGATGTTTAATTGGTCGCGTGAACAGTGGGAATCTCAGTGCCCCTGATATTGTCATTTTACGCCATGCTTTGTTTCAAGACACAACTTTTAGCTTGGGTGTCGTCGTTGCTAAACGACTGAGTCTGAACCGCTCAAAGGGCCCCGTCTTTGGAGGCATCTTTGCTTCTCGCCTTGCTGCACATTTTAGAATACCTATTAGGCATCATGAGAAGGAAGAAAAATTGCTTGCCCCTATTTATCTAGACTATAAGAGTATGGTAGCACACGATTTTATTGTCAAAGACAAAGAGATGTTGCTTAATTATAAATTAAGGTTTGATGAAAAATATTGTGAGATTGTTACCTTGCCTGCACCATCTCTGTTTGATCTGTCTACATGCATATATATCGTTACATCAGATGCCTTCTACAAGTACCAGAGCCAGGCACAAGCTTCAGAGCCTGAGCCGGAGCCACCAGTCGACCCTTATCGTCAGTCTGTTTATGGGTGGTACCTGGATGAGCTTGCCAACCAGTGGCACCCAGAGGACACATCTCAGTACACTGGAGGGAGTAGCTTCGATCCATGGCCATAGACCAACTTAGGCCAAACGCCTAAGCTAGGGGGAGTACGTGTTTCTCACTGACTTTACATTCATGTTCACACACTTATTCTAATTGTCGGTGCTCACACTCTTTCATTGTATCATCCATGTTTAGTTTCATTTCTTTTTCTTAGTCTTTTTCTCGTGAGCTAGAAAAAACCTTAAGAAAAACAAAAAATATTAGTTGTAGCTTCTAGCTAGTTTACTTTCCTTGCTTGTAGTTGTAATTAAAACAAAACCCAAAAAGACTTATTGTTCTTCTTTTGCTTGTTGGGAGCTTTCCCGTGTAAATAGTTTCTTTTCTTTTCTTTGGGGGTCAAGAGTAGAAAACCATGATTAAAATGCTTAGTGGCTCTCATATGCTTTATTGTTTATTTAACCTTGAGCCATATTACCTTGTCTTCTCTCTTGTATTTAAATGCTCGCAGATTCCAGCTTAGTCCAATGCACGTGCACTATTATTATTATCCACACCATTCGGTCGTGCGAGTGAAAGGCAATAAGGATGATATATGATGAACTAATCGAGATGAGAAAAGCTGGTATGAACTCGACCTCTCTTGTTTTGTAAATATGATAGTTCATCATTCCTGATTCAGCTTGTTATGAATGAAACATGCTTGCAATGACAATTAGAGATCATAGCTGCTTATGCCATGCTTAATTAGCTAGGAGTTTATAATGGTCGAGATTATAGTCTGTTGGTTCTCAATGAAGTTTCTGATTCATACTTGGCATTGTAAATGAATCATTACTTTAGCATAAGAATCATATGACAATATATATATATATATATATATATATATATATATATATATATATATATATATATATATATATATATGTTGTTGTTATGAGAATGATCATGATGCCCTCATGTCCGTATTTTATTTTTATCGACCCCTCTATCTCTAAACATGTGGACATATTTTTCGATATCGGCTTTCGCTTGAGGACAAGCAGGGTCTAAGCTTGGGGGAGTTGATACATCCATTTTGCATCATGATTTTATGTTGATATTTATTGCATTATGGGATGTTATTACACGTTATGTCACAATACTTATGCCTTTTCTCTCCTATTTTACAAGGTTTACATGAAGAGGGAGAATGCCGATAGCTGGAATTCTGGGCTGGAAAAGAAGCAAACTCTGGAAACCTATTCTGCACAACTCAAAAAGCCCCGAAACTCCACAGGACACCGTTTCAGAAAATATAAAAAATATCTGGCGAAAGAAGATCACCAGGGGGGCCACCACATGTCCACGAGGGTGGGGGGCATACCCCCCTCTCTGGGCATGCCCTTCTGCCTCGTGGGCCCCCCGATGGCCCCCTGATGCCCATCTTCTCCTATATGAGTTGTTTTGACCCGGAAAAAATCATAAGGAGGCTTTCGGGACTAGACGCCACCGTCTCGAGGCGGAACCTTGGCGGAAACCAATCTAGGGCTCCGATAGAGCTGTTCTGCCGGTGATACTTCCCTCCGGGAGGGGGAAATCGTCACCGCCGTCATCACCGACAACTCTCCCATCTTGGGGAGGGTTATCTTCATCAACATCTTCACCAGCACCATCTCGTCTCAAACCCTAGTTCATCTCTTGTATCCAATCTTTGTATCAAAACCTCAGATTGGTACATGTGGGTTGCTAGTAGTGTTGATTACTCCTTGTAGTTGATGCTAGTTGGTTTATTTGGTGGAAGATCATATGTTCAGATCCATTATGCATATTAATACCCCTCTGATCATGAACAATATTATGTCTTGTGAGTAGTTACTTTTGTTCCTGAGGACATGGGAAAAGTCTTGCTATTAGTAGTCATGTGAATTTGGTATTCGTTCGCTATTTTGATGAGATATATGGTGTCTCTCCTCTAGTGGTGTCATGTGAACTTCGACTACATGACACTTCACCATTATTTGGGCCTAGAGGAAGACATTGGGAAGTAATAAGTAGATGATGGGTTGCTAGAGTGACAAAAGCTTAAACCCTAGTTTATGCGTTGCTTCGTAAGGGGCTGATTTTGATCCACTTGTTTCACATATTTCAGTCTCGGTGTTAGTCGGTAGTCCTCACTGTGTGAGCCCATTAGGAGCTCCCACTACTAGGAAAAAGCCTACTACTAGCGCGGTTTAAATAGCTAGTAGTAGCGCGGGTGCCTGCACTACTACTAGCTCGCTACAGCTAACTAGTAGTAGAAGCACCCGCGCTACTACTATGTGTGTTAGTAGTAGCACGGGTTCCATCCATGCTACTACTATTAATTTCAAAAAAAATCGATCACTCATACGTCTCCAACGTATCTAATTTTCCTCACGTTTTTCCTCTTGTTTTGGACTCTAATTTGCATGATTTGAATGAAACTAACCCCGGACTAAAGTTGTTTTCAGCAGAACTACATGGTGTTGTTTTTATGCAGAAATAAAAGTTCTCGGAATGACACAAAACTTTGCGAGGATTTTTTATGGAATAAAAGAGAATTACTGGAGCCAAAACCCACCATAGAGGGGCCCCTGGGTGGGCACAACCCAGCAGGGCGTGTCCCCCTCTCCTAGCGCGCCCAGGTGGGTTGTACCCACCTGGTGGCCCTGCAGACGACAACCCTGACCCTATAAATTCCTATTTTTGGAGAAAAAAATCAGGGAGAAAGAATTATCATGATCCACGAGACGGAGCCGCCGTCACCTCCTGCTCTTCCTCGGGAGGCCAGATCAGAAGTTTGTTTGGGGCCCCGGAGAGGGGGATCTTCGTTCTTCGTTGTCACCAACCTTCTTCATCGCCAATTCCATGATGCTCCCCACCGGGAGTGAGTAATTCCTTCGTAGGCTCGCCGGTCGGCGAGGAGTTGGATGAGATTCGTCATGTAATCTAGTTAGTTTTGTTAGAGCCGATCCCTAGTATCCATTATGTTCTGAGATTGGTGTTGCTATGACTTTGCCATGCTTAATGCTTGTCACTTTGGGCCCGGGTGCCATGATTTCAGATCTAAACCGTTTATGATATTATCATTATATTCATTTTTTAGATCCGATATTGCAAGTTATAGTCACCTACTACGTGTTATGATTCGGCAACCCCGGAGTGACAATAATCGGAACCACTCTTGGTGATGACCGTAGTTTGAGGAGTTCATGTATTCACTATGTGTTAATGCTTTGTTCCGGTTCTCTATTAAAAGGAGGCCTTAATATCCCTAAGTTTCCAATATGGACCCCGCTGCCATGGGAGGGTAGGACAAAAGATGTCATGTAAGTTCTTTCCATAAGCATGTATGACTATTTGCGGAATACATGCCTACATTATATTTATGAACTGTAGCTAGTGTCGTATCGCCCTAGGTTATGATTGTCACATGATGAATATCATCCAACAAATCAGCTATCAAATGCCTACGAATTTATCCTATATTGATATTGCTAAGTTACTACTGCTATTGTTACTGCTACACTTGCTACAAAACTACTGCTACACTTGCTCCAAAGCTACTGCTACCATTGTTACTGTTACTGTTGTTGATGTCACTACTATCAAAGCTATCATATTACTGTGCTACTAATCACTTTGCTGAAGATAATTAATCTCCAAGTGTGTTTGAATTGACAACTCAGCTGCTAATACTTGCAAATATTCTTTGGCTCCCCTTGTGTCAAATCTATAAATTTGGGCTGAATACTCTACCCTCGAAAACTGTTGCGATCCCCTATACTTGTGGGTTATGAAGACCTTTTTTTGGCGTCAGAGTCGGGGAGCATAGCTATATTTGTTGAGTCACTTGGGATTATTATCATATTATCACTATGAAGAATCTGAAGGGTCCAAAGACCATGATATTTCCCTCAAAGACGAGGGGAGGTAAGGAACTTCCATCCAGTTATGCTTTAGATTCACCTTCTGTTATGAGTAAACTTGCAACACCACCACATGCTATCAATTCTAATATGTCGCAAGTTATTGATGATGCTACTTCTACTATGAATGATGTGTATGATGATGCTAGTACCTTGCTTGATAATGATGATCTGCCACTTGGTGAATTTCTTGATGAACAAATTGCTAGAGTAATACAACATGTTGTTGTTGAATCTAATGATGAGCTTGAAACTGAAACTCCTGAAACACCTGCTAGAACTAGCCTTCCTAGATATGAATTGCCCAAGGTATCGGGGAAGAAGCAACTAGAGATATTCTTGCTTGTAATGATAGAGATGATCTAGAAAAATTAGTACATAAGTATAAAGAAAAATCTTTGAATGCTACAATGAAATGTGATCCTAAGTTTGCTACTTCACCTATCTTTATTGACGATAAGGATTATGAATTCTCTGTCGACCCAGAGTTAATCACTTTTTTTGAATCTGGACATTTCCATGGTTATGAAACTAAAATTGTTGTGGCACAGCTTACTAAGTTAAATGACATAGCGACCCTTTTTACTCATGATGAGAAAACTCGCTACTACTTTATTCTCAAATTATTTCTGTTCTCGTTAAAGGGTGATGCTAAAGCTTGGTACCATACTCTTGCTCCTGGTTGTGTGCGTAGTCCCCAGGATATGAAATATTACTTCTCTGAAAAATATTTTCCTACTCATAAGAAACAAGCTGCCTTACAGGAAATATTTAACTTTGTGCAAACTAAAGAAGAGAGTCTCCCACAAGCTCGGGGGAGGCTTTGCCAGTTACTTAATGCTTTCCCTGATCATCCTCTTAGGAAAAATGAAATACTTGATATCTTCTATAATGGACTAACTGATGCTTCTAGGGACTTCCTAGATAGTTGTGCTGGTTGTGTTTTCAGGGAACAAACTATTGGACAAACTGAAGAATTATTTAATAATATATTGAAGAATTATGATGATTAGACTCTTCCTAAACCACTGCCTAAACCCACTCTCAAGAAGAGGGGTATATTATATCTCAGTCCTGAAGATATGCAAGAGGCAAAGAAATCTATGAAGGAAAAAGGTATTAAAGCTGAGGATGTTAAAAATTTACGTCCTATTGAAGAAATACATGGGCTTAATGCACCACCACTGCCTGAGGTGGTAGAGGTAAATTATCTTATGAAGTTCAATGATAATGATAATCCTCAGAATATGCATCCTAGTCAATGCCTTTATGAGTTTGAAAACTATATTAGAAAACAAGATCACTTCAATGCAAATGTTATGAAGCAGTTGAAATACAATTCTGATATGATTGCTCGCTTGAGTGACTTGTTATTTAGAATTTCAAATGATGCTAGAGGTGTTGGAAAACATGCTTCTATGGTTCAAACTCAACTAGAACAAGTTGCTAAATCTCAAAGAGAATTACTTGATGAAATGAATCATAATATGCATGACTTTGCTGTTAGAGTTGCAATTAGAGGAGGTAAAATGCCTCAGGAACCACTTTATCCTGAGGGACACCCAAAAAGAATTGAACAGGATTCACAAAGAAATAATACTACTGCACCTAGTCCTTATAAAAAGAAAAAGAAAAAGAAAAATGATAGGACTATGCATGCCACTAGTGAACCTGAAGTAGAAAAACCTCCTGACAATGATAATGATATTTCTATCTCTGATGCTGAAACCCAATCTGGTAATGAACACTCACCTAGTGATAATGAAAAAGATAATGATGAGGTTCATGAAGAGGCTCAACCAAACAATGAAAAAGAACCAGATAATGATGTTGAGATAGAACCACCTGTTGATCTTGATAACCCACAACCTAAAAATAAAAGATATAATAAAAGAGACTTCATTGCTAGAAAACACGGTAAAGAAAGAGAACTGTGGGTTCAAAAACCTATGACTTTTCCTCGCCGGTCAACTAAAAAGAAAGATGATGAAGAATTTGAACGCTTTGCTGAAATGCTGAGGCCAATCTTTATGCATACTCGTTTAATTGATATCTTAAAAATATCTCCTTATGCAAAGTATATCAAAGACATCATCACTAATAAGAGAAAAATACCGGAAGCTGAAATCTTCACTATGCTTGCTAATAATACTTTCAAGGATGGAGTACCTAAAAAACATGGAGATCCGGGTATACCAACTATACCTTGCTCTATAAAAAAGAATTACGTGAAAACTCCTTTGTGTGATTTAGGAGCTGGTGTTAGTGTTATGTCTTTCTCTTTATATAAATGACTTGACTTGAATAAACTCACACTACTCAAATATCTTTGCAAATGGCTGACAAGTCAACTGCCTTACCTATCGGTATCTGTGAGGATGTGCCCGTTGTTGTTGCTAATGTTACTATTTTGACTGACTTTGTTATACTTGAGATGCCCGAGGACGACAACATGTCGATTATCCTCGGTAAACCCTTCTTAAATACTGCAGGGGCTGTTATTGATTGCAATAAATGCAAGGTCACTTTTCATATTAATGGTAATGAGCATACGGTGCACTTTCCGAACAAACAATTCCAAGTGAATGGTATTAATGTTATTGAAAAATCTCTGACAATCACTATTGGAAGTTTTCAAATACCTCTACCTACTGTCAAAAAGAAATATGAAATGCTTATTGTTGGGGACATCCATATCCCCATTGAGGTAACTTAGTGATTTACAAAATTTCTTTGGTTTCATGCTAATCGAAAGTGGTTGTTAATAAGACCATACCAACCTTATTAATGAATCATTTTTGAGTGGTATGAAGTTGATGAATTTAGTAAGCACTACCTACTGTCTTTATTTTTATTTTCTGTTTTTACTAGTTAAATAAAATAAAATGCTAGGTTTTGTCTGTTTTCTGAATTCCCGTGCAATAAAAAATGGCCCAAAAATAAAAGTTATCAGAATGCCCTAAAAATTATATACGATTTTTTTGAATATTTAAGAATTTTTTATGCAAATAATACCATAGGGGGCGCACCCTGGTGGGTTGTGGTCCCCACGTGGGCCATCTCGCTTACCTCTTTAGACCACATCATCAATTACCTCCAAAAAAAATCTCCATTTCCATCTCTCCCGTGTTCTTGAGCTCAAACCCGCGGATTTCGATCTCTTTGCTCGAAGCTCCGTTTCTGAAATTGTTTCGGGGGATTGTTGCTTGGTATGTGACTCCACCATTTGTCCAATTAGTTTTTGTTTTAGTGGTTTATACTTTGAATAATTAGCTACTCTTGGTGCTGCTATAGATGTGCTTGCATGTTGAATTCTTAGTGTTCTAAGTAGTTTGAATGCTTTCTATGGCTTCTATGTATCCGTATGAGTAGGTGCTATCTATTTTATGAAGTTTTGTTGACAAATTTTTGTCACCCCAATTTTTTTTCCAGAATATTGTATGCGGACAGTATGAGCTTATTTGGAAGGAGTTCTTCGAGGAGAAGGTCCTCGGGGGCATCTTCTAGTGACAGTTCCACCCGCCGGTCTTATGTTGAACCAAGTGCAAGTTCCACACGAATTGCCACTACCAAAACATGCTTATGGCCTTGCGATGAGTATATGATGCGAGTGGGGATTAAGGAGGAATTTGAGCAATATGTTCACAATGCTGGCCTCGGTCCCTACCTTTTAGATGAGTGTGAACAACACCTTCTCACTGAATCATTTGTTAAAGAATTTAAATATTTTCCATGAGAGTTTAGAGTGTCGTTTATGCTTTATGATAATCCATTCACTATTTCACTAGAGAATTTTGCTTATCATTGCAAACTCCCTTTTTGGGGTTCGCTTGATGAACCACCAACGGCTAAGTATGAGTCTTTCTTGACTAGCCTTTGCTATGGTGAAAATAGGGGAGTGAGACAAGGAAGGATAAAGAGCATTCACTTTCCCGCAATTCAGTATTTTGCGCTATTTCACGGGAAATGCATAGTAGGCAAGCAAGACGGTAGCATACTCTGTGCGCCAGACTTGAGCCTCATCCACACCGCTCTCACTGGTGAAAGGAATTATAACCTTGGAGCGATTGTTGCACGTAGACTTCAGCATAACGCTAACAGTGGCTGGTTCTATGGTGGAATTTATGCCACGCGTTTAGCATGAGGGCTAGGTGTTTCACCTTTACCCTTTGATCCCATCCTACCGATGCAGTATTTAGATTTTGACACCTTGAAAGAGCATAAGATTCTCAAGGGAAAGGTTTATAACTTCACTGATAATTTGTTGTTTAACCAATCACATGTTGTGGACACATATTTGCCTGCGCATGCTATTTTTGACTATAACTGCAAGGGAAGATATTTTGTTCTTGAGAGCGAGGCCCAAGCCCATAACGCAGTAGTGGTGGCAGCACGGCAGGCCGAGGCATCCACACCAAGAGCCTCCATGAGCTACCACGCTGACTACTACCCTCCAGACTACTGATCGACTACCAAGCTAGGCCAAAAGCGTAAGCTTGGGGGAGTATGTGTTTCTCACCGAAATTACATTTATGTTTACATATCATTCTATTTGTCGGTGCTCACAATTTTTCATTGTATCATCCATGCCTAGATTATTTTCTTGCTTTCTTCTTATGTGTTTGAAAAACTTTAGAAAAACCAAAAAAACAGTTGTAGTAATTTACTTTCTATGCATCCTTAGTAGTAGCACTAAAAAGAAAATTCAAAAATATTTCCTTGCTCTTCTTCTGCTTGTTGGAAGCTTTCCCGTGTAAATAGATTTTCTAGTTTTTGCTTTTTTCCTTGTATTTATGTGTTCAAGAAAACCAAAAACTCCAAAAAAATATTTCACTGTGTTTCTCTGAATTTATTTTCCTTTTATTTGAGTTGTACCGAGGAGAAGACCACGATGAAAATGTTGAGTGGCTCTCATATGAATAATTGTTGAACTAATGAAGAGCACATTTTACCTTGTCTTCTCCTGTTGAATAAAATGTTTTGCAGATTCCAGCTTAGTCCACGTCACTCTTGCACTATTATTATTTTTATATTATTTGGTCGTGCAAGTGAAAGGCAACAATGACGATATACGATGAACTGGTCGTGGCAAGGAGAAATTGGTATGAACTCGACTTGTTCTGTTTGTGTAAATATGTTTAACCTAGTACCCATGATTCATCCCATTATGATTAAACATGTTTGCCATGACAATTAGAGATTATAGTTTCGCATGCCATGCATAAGTAGCTAGGAGTTAATGATGATTTATCTTGGATATCAACATAGTGTTAAAATGATTGTGATGTAGGATGATGATATAGTATCCTCCTCGGAATGTTTAAGTGGCTTGACTTGACACATGTTTATGCATGTAGTTGAATCGAAACCAACATAGCCTCTATGATATTTATGTTCATGGTGTCCATATACTACTTATACGGGTGTCCAATGTTTATTATGCATGATGCATGTTCATGACCATTGTTCCTCTCTAGCCGGCCGCTTCCCAACCTATTTATTAGCCTTCACCTGTACTAAGCGGGAATACTGCTTGTGCATCAAATTCTAAAATTTAAAGTTATTCCAGATGAATCCACCATACCTACCTATATGCGGTATTACTCTGCCGTCCTAAGTAAATTTGCATGTGCCACCTCTAAAAACTTCAAATAAATATCATTTTTGTGTGTCTGGATCGTTCATGGAACGACATGAGGTGGTTGATATTTTCCATGCTAAGCGGGTTATTCTCAGGTTGAG
This sequence comes from Secale cereale, assembly GCA_902687465.1. NCBI lineage: Eukaryota > Viridiplantae > Streptophyta > Magnoliopsida > Poales > Poaceae > Secale > Secale cereale. The sequence goes on from LR738714.1 coordinate 1,858,818, forward strand.
TGTTTATTCACTCGCCATGCTAAACACACTGAAATATTTCAGTTTGGGCCTGGGAATCCCTATTCCCAGTCCCAAACTACAAAAAGAAATGCTTACAAATAAACAAAGAAAAACTCCCAATGGAGTTCAAACATTTACTTTTATGCTTGGGAACCGCCACTAGCTCGTTTAGCATGGGAGATGTCGATAGCTGGTAGTCGTGAAGTGAATGAGAAGGGTACACCTCTCAAAAATTTCATTTACCTCTGTTTTAAAATTTTGAGCTCTGACACCTCTGCAAATCACTGCTTCCGTCTGTGAAGGGAATTTCTATTTACTTTTATGTTGTGTCATCACCTTCTCAAATAAGCGCCAGATCTGAGAGCACTGTTGTCATGCCTATGCATTGTGTGTAGTGAATATTGGGTGTTAGCATGACTAGATCTTTTCTACCATGAATTTCAATGTTTAGTCGCTGCTTGAACTTTGGAGGTGCTCTGGATTTATGTTTTCCGGCCTTAGAAAGTGCTAGCGAGATACCACTATTGTCATATTATATCATGGTTGTTTTGACAACGTGTTGCGGTTAGAGATCTCTTATTATCGCTCGCTAGCTGATTATGTCATTGATATGAGTTAATATAATCTTAGAATGTTATTGCCGACATGGTTAGCTATAATGTTGGCTGAAAACCGGGATGCTGTTTAAGCTTATTAATGCAAACAATTGCAAAAGAGTTCATAAAAGTTTATCTTTCTCACTTTCAGTTTATCAACTGAATTGCGTGAGGAGAAGCAAAGGTTTAAGCTTGGGGGAGTTGATACGTCTCCAATGTATCTACTTTTCATCATGCTTTTCCTCTTATTTTGGACTCTAATTTGCATGATTTGAATGAAACTAATCCCGGACTGACGTTGTTTTCAGCAGAACTACCATGGTGTTGTTTTTGTGTAGAAATAAAAGTTCTCAGAATGAAACGAAACTTTGCGAGGATTTTTTATGGAATAAAAGAGAATTACTGGAGCCAAGACCCACCAGAGAGGGGCCCCTAGGTGGGCACAACCCACCAGGGCGCGCCCCCCTCTTCTGGCGCGCCCAGGTTGGTTGTACCCACCTGGTGGCTATGCAGACGACAACCCTGACCCTATCAATTCCTACTTTTGGAGAAAAATCAGGGAGAAAGAATTATCGCCATCCACAAGACGAAGCCGCCGTCACCCCCTGTTCTTCCTCGGGAGGCCAGATCTGGAGTCCGTTTGGGGCTCCGGAGAGGGGGATCTTCGTTCTTCGTTGTCACCTACCCTTCGTCATCGCCAATTCCATGATGCTCCACACCGGGAGTGTGTAATTCCTTCGTAGGCTCGCCGGTCGGCGAGGAGTTGGATGAGATTCATCATGTAATCTAGTTAGTTTTGTTAGGGCCCATACCTAGTATCAATTATGTTCTGAGATTGATGTTGCTATGACTTTGCCATGCTTAATGCTTGTCACTTTGGGCCTGGGTGCCATGATTTCAGATCTAAACCGTTTATGATATTATCATTATATTCATGTTTTAGATCTGATCTTGCAAGTTATAGTCACCTACTACGTGTTATGATCCGGCAACCCCGGAGTGACAATAACCGGAACCTCTCCCGGTGATGATCGTAGTTTGAGGAGTTCATGTATTCATGTGTGTTAATGCTTTGTTCCGGTTCTCTATTAAAAGGAGGCCTTAATATCCCTTTGTTTCCAATATGGACCCCGCTGCCATGGGAGGGTAGGACAAAAGATGCCATGCAAGTTATTTCCATAAGCACGTATGACTATTTACGGAATACATGCCTACATTATATTTATGAGCTAGAGCTAGTGTCGTATCGCCCTAGGTTATGACTGTCACATGATGAATATCATCCAACCAATCAGCGATCCAATGCCTAGAATTTATCCTATATTGATTTTGCTAAGTTACTACTGCTATTGTTATTGCTACACTTGCTACAAAACTACTGCTACCACTGTTACCGTTACTGTTGCTGTTGTCACTGCTATCAAAGCTATCATATTACTGTGCTACTGATCACTTTGCTGCAGATAATTAATCTCCAGGTGTGGTTGAATTGACAACTCAGCTGCTAATACTTGCAAATATTCTTTGGCTCCCCTTGTGTCGAATCTATAAATTTGGGTTGAATACTCTACCCTCGAAAACAGTTGCGACCCCCTATACTTGTGCGTTATCAATCACATGCGTGCTGTCAATGGCAACAGTGATTCGATCCAGCGACAACTGGGGTCGCCAATGGCGCGGACGGGCAGCGGTAGACCAGATCCGACGGCAGTTGCTGGAGAGGGACCGGATCCAGGGTAGAGCAAGGCGGCGGTGTGGGGCTCCTCTTCATGGCCAAGGTAGTGAGCTCCTGATCATACATGGCGAAGACCTACACGGGGATGGACATGGGAGGGCGTGTCAAACCAAAGGGGAGAGGGAAAAAGAAAATTAAGGGAGAGAGGAAGGAGATGGAGGGAGCACCGGGGCTAGTCTTCGGTGGTAAGGTGCTCCGTTGTGGTGGCATGGAGACGAGGGGGAAGACCGGCGAGCTCCTGGGTGCCAGCGGCGCAAGGCGGCACCATGGAGGAGGAGGCATGCATGCGCAGGAGCGCCATGGGAGAGGCTATGTAGAGAGAGAGAGGAGGAGAGGGACGGGAGAGATGAGCGATTCGAAGGAGGAGATGGGGATTTCAGGGCTGTTAAAAAACCCAGTACCTAATAGTAGTGCGGGTTTATAGCCTGCACTACTACTATCAACTTAGTAGTAGCGTGGGTTTACAGCCTCTCTACAACTATGGCATGTCCAGGGGGCACAGTGGAAACCATTTAGTAGTAGAGCGTGGGTTTACAACCTCTCTACTACTATAGCATGTCCCGAGGGGCATGGTGAAGACCACTTAGTAGTAGCGCGGATTTGTAGCCCACCCTACTACTATCAACTTAGTAGTAGCGCGTGTTTATAACCCTCGCTACTACTATGGCATGTTCCGGAGGCACATGATGAAGACCACTTAGTAGCAGCATGGATTTATAACCCGCGCTACTACTATAAACTTAGTAGTAATGCGGGTTTATACCCCTCGCTACTATTAATTAGCAGCAGCGCGGTTCATATACCCCTTGCTACTACTAAACATATATCTATAAGTTATTTTCTAATAGTGTCCTATCCCATAATGAAATCACGAATTTGTAACTACAACATTCTCATGGGTCGGTTCACTAAGCTTCCGCACACTTAACTCGGTTCCTTACCACTAGCTCGCTTAGCATGGTTTGCCTCTCAATCCACACTTATATCTAACAAAAAATGTGGGCTATCATTTTCTTTTGTGAAAGTTCGTTAAATAAAGCAATGTTCATGTATTTTCAAATATCTTGGATTTTTTAAAATTTTGTGAATTAAAACTGACTGTAAAAATTTCCTAAATTTGATATAAAGTTATGCAAATTTTACAAAATCCACAAACTTTTAAATATATAAAAGGCATATTCATGCATTTTTTAAATGTTTGATTATTTTAAAATGTGTTCACAATTTTTTTAAATGATCATATATTTTAATAAATGTGCAAACAAAATTAGAAAGAGAATAAACACTCAAAGAAGAAGATAACCCAAATAGGGACCCTCAACCAATAATACAGACCCTACTGGCGGGCCTCAGCAACACCACCACAGACCCGATGCACCAGGAGTCTCGAAATCTAGGGAACATATATCTTAATAGATTTGGTGCAGCGCTAGGCGTGTGTCGACGGCCGCCAGCTCAGAACGGTCACCTCCTCTGATGTCCAATCATGCAACCCATGTCCGTCTGATCTATTCTATTTGTCCCTCTTTTGTCATCTACCCCGACACATACGGGAAAAAGGTGGGAAAGGGAGAGAGTGTTGCCCCAGCTCCTCGGATCCCGCACGTCGCTGCCCTGCCCAGGTGCCTCGCTCGACGCCTTATGGTCAATGGCGCTTGCGGCCTCACCGCCATCGTCAAAACATCACCCCCGCCATTTGCTGCCCTCGCCATCGTCGTTACAGCTAGCGTCATTGGTAGAAGCTTCGCCGCTCGTGACTCCGTCGCTCTGTCACTGCTCGCAGCCTTACCGTTGAAACATCAATTGTTTTTTCTCACGTTTTATGCCACGTTATAGTGCTAGCCATTGTTGGTTCCAACACATTGAGTCACCAGCGACAACACTCGTGACACAGGTTACAACATCTAGAGACGTCGATTCGATCAAACACTTCACCTCATAGTCGCCGCCATGGTAGCTTCTCTGTTGTCTGGTTGCAACTTCTGAGCCGGCAGTCCTTGCCCCATGCCATGCTACTCGAAGCAAGCCGCCGTGTCAGCTGCAGCAAATTTCACGGCACACATTCGTCAACATCGTAGCTCTCGCGGGCAGTGCAGATGTAGCTCTTGCCATTGCCGGTTGACGCTCTCGCCATTAACGATTTCCAGCTGAGCTGTCAACGGTCATAACATCCGCATTTGTCGGTTTTGCTGTGAGATGCAACCACTTGTACCTTCTCCACTAGCCGGTCATAGCACCGTCTGCATGTCTCCAACTCCAACTTAATTCTAACATTCATCCTCCTAAGCACGACATCTTCGTAACGACCTAGATCCCAAACACGATTGTTGCCTCCAAGTGTTATCATCGGCGTTTCTTTCGCCATTCCTCATAGCATTTCAGGAATCGCCTTTATTACCATCAGTTCATCCCTATTTTGGCGGTGACACTCATCCTTGGTTGTGTCTTAGTTTTATCTGTGGTGGCTTGAGTTTTAGTTATGTTATGTTTTTTTTTTACATATTCTGTTGAGTGTTGCTAGAAACAGTATTTATTTTGAGAGAAGGGTGAAGTTGTCTGTTGTGTGGTTGTGGTGTGAGTCGATGGTCGTTGTGTGAGCCCCATAGGAGTTCCTATTCCACACCGAAACCATGAAATTGTTACTATAACGTTCACATGGGTTGATCCACTAAGCTCTCTGCACACTTTGCTCCGAACCCTGCCCCACTTGCTCACTTCTATTTTGCCGCTCGTGCGACTTCTATCTTACAAATAACAGACTACCATTTTATTTCAAAAAAGTTCATTAAAACAAAAGAAGTTCATGGGTTTTTGAAATGTTGCAAATTAAAAAACATAGATTTTACAAATATATATATATATATATATATATATATATATATATATATATATATATATATTCATAAATTTGAAATAAACTTATGCAAAATTTTAAAAAAAGCATACACTTTTAAAATATTTGTGAACTTTAATAATATTCAAAATATTCATGAATTTTAAAAAGATGTTTAGTTATTTTAAAATGTTTAAAGCTTTTTAAAATGTTTGTAGATTTTAATAAATATTCATGAATAAATTGTGCAAAAAAAGAAGAAAAACTGAAAGAACAAGATAAAACAAACATGAATGGTTAACCAAAGTTCACACACCCTTATAGGTGGGCCCCAGCGACCTCACATACCCTAATGCACTAAAACGCTCCTAATTGTGGGGACTTATTATCTTAATAGATTTGAGACAACGTTAGGCGTCGGTTGACCCGTGCCAGTTCAATTCAGTCACCTTTTCCGATGTCCAATCTCGCAACTCCTGACTGTCTTGTATATTCTACAAAATCTGTTCTATTTTGCAATGTTTTACTTGTGTCCCGTAAAACCGTTTTTCATCACAAAAAAATGTACTGGTGATGTTTTTTGGCCGTCAACCCACCATCACTGAAGGTCGTCACAGAAAATAAAATCTTGACAGTATCACTTCCTCTATCACGCAAGATCATACCTTAGGTGACGAACCCAAATTTGTCACCGATGGCCATTTTCAATGACGGCCTAGACTGTCACCTATGATAGGACAATCTGTCACCTAAGATCGTTTGACAATAATCTGTCACCAGTAATTGGTCCACGGGTTTAACCGGTCAGAGATTCTCCCATTCTTCAACTTTCTTGCTTCTAGTTTATGTATCACATGCATTTCATATGTTCCAATAAATAATGCACGGGAGAAGTACTAATGGCATAGAGATAGCATATAATCAATCTAAATAATTCGGTGATAGCATCTAAGTATTATTATTAAAAAAATCCCTCAAAAATAAATGCATACATCTGAAACGCGGCTGACATAATGTCCGGCTGTCAGCGTAAGTTGTTCCTCTTTATATTATCCTCGTGCAATTTTCATGTATTTGTTGTTTATTATTGGTCAAATGCTTCTTACATTGAATCTGCATATGGCGACATTCAAGTGAAATAGTTGGTTTTTTCTAATAATTTAATAGAAAAACAATTTAACTTCAAGATCGTTCAGTGTAATTTACCAAATTTAATATTAATAGATTTTGATATAAACTTGCAAGTTTCGATGTGAGAAAAAAACTAACTGGAGTAAGCGGTGAATATTTCTTTCTTTCTTTCATAAAACTAATTTTAGATACAGAGACAACCAATGGTAGTTTTAGACTGTACAAAAAAATATGTTCAGTTATTCTTTGTTTTAACCTAGATCCGTTGCAGTATTGCAGGGGCTCTAGGAATGTTGTGTTCTCTATTACCTAGAGTGATATTTAGTGGAGGAAGAGGGGGGGGGG
>LR738714.1:1865501-1894075 GCA_902687465.1 Secale cereale
GGGGTATCTGAAACAAATGTATACGTAGCTAACTTGCATTGATCAATTTTACAAGTAGGTGCATTGTGTTTGTATACAACAATCTAAATATGGGAGGTTTAACTTTTTTTGTTGTGTTGCAAAAATGGATCACCATGTTTTTTTAATCATCAATGGTGGGGTAGAGCCCCACATCGATTGAGTGTTCTGGAATCAGATAATCAGATAAATGATGGTCCAGATCCGTTGCTACCATCTCCATCAACAATCATCTCAATGTTATCTCCGATTTTTTAATTGATGTATGAAAAAGAGGGATGTATGAAAAAGAGGGTCAATCAGTTATTCTTCTCCCCCGTTGCAACACATTGGTATGTTTGCTACTGAGATATAATACTCCCTCCGTTTTTATTAGCCTTGTCTCGAGTCAAACTTTGTAAACTGTTATCAAGTTTATACAAAAAATTATAAACATCCACAATACCAATTCAATACCATTTGAATCACCATTCAATGTATTCTCATACCATATATATATATATATATATATATATATATATATATATATATTTGTTATTGTGAAAGTATAGATTGTTTTAGATAAACTTCGTCGAAGCTAATATGCAGAGTAAATAAAAATGGAGGGAGTACAATACCCCATGCTGTCTTAGGTGGGTACGGACCCGCATGCATACAACAAAACTAGAAAAGAGTTGCACATACTATGTAAGCATGCCAAGAGTAAGATTCCCGTAATTCTTAAAACTAAGGAATTATATCCTGATTGATGATCCATTTCATATAAGTTTTTCATGATGAGATCTTCGAAACTCTTGGCATGCTTACTTGTCACATCATAGTCACCTAGTTATCAAATTATGAAAACTTAGTCACCAAATTACTGAGTATAATTTTTGAGTCATGTAAGACTCGTATTAAATTATCTTTATAAGATGACATCATCTTACACTTATTGGTAAGTTCTAAAAAAACTCACTTTTTAACTCTATATAACATTGGCATGTCTACAAAAAAACATGTAAACTATTGCATGATAACTTACACTGTTACTGTGGAAACTGTTTTTTGTCAAAACATGTAAACATGATATCTTGTTTTCAAGCCGGTGTTCCGATGAACTTGCTGGTGAATATGGATCGCTAATCACATTAGCGATTCCTGTGATAAAACATTTCAAAAAAATAGCAATTAACGTTGTGATGTCAGCATGAGATGACAGATTCCTCATCCTTGCATGTCCTCTCTCCCTTATAGGACTTTCTCGTTTAGAACGATTTCCCCACAAGATTATCCTACGGTCTATATCCATAGTCTTAGGGAGAACCAGCATACGTGATGCCTCATGCTTTTCCCAGGTGCAACACGACTGCTCTCCAATATCAATCCACCTCGCTTTTTCCTCAAAATACATCCAAAAGGAACTCTAATCGTCGTTTCATCCTTGAACTAGTGGGGATGAAAGCAGTGTTTTCCGGCATATCTCGCATTGACTTGTGTTATGCCGGTGCAAGGTGGAGATGCCAGCTATTCCTCCGCTTGACCTCTAGATCATCCCTGAATCATAGATTGTACATACTCTTGATGACCTGAGGTGAATTCCTTGGTATAGTTTGAGTCGACTATTAATGTTTTCTTAGGTTTAATTGTAGTAGTTGCTTTAATATCATTGGAAGGCTGGTTTGTTCAGCCCGTAGAGATTTGGATAGTCTTGAAGGCCAATATAGCAATAGTCCAGTGTGTATATATGTAGTGTACTTCTCTAGGATATTCAACAAGGTTAGGATTTAGTTTCTTGATCTTAGATGTCATTAAATTGGTCACAGCTTGCTGAATGTAATGTTAGATGAATGAACTTACATGTTTTGAATACTCATTCCGTTCTACAATCTAAGGCCCGATACTTTATATATAAAACGAACCACCACGTCCAAATATCAGGTCCGAGTGCCGGAAAGAAAGTACTTTGCATATATGGCACCGGACTAAAAGATTCCACATCGAAGTTTTAATTAGAAAATTCCGAAGGATTTACTACATGAATAAGCAAATACATGATGAAATCGGGAGCGTATATGTGTACAAGCAAAAATAGGTACCCTTTTAAACATGCGGGGCTTTTTAATTAAGTACTTCCTCCATTTCATAATATAAGAACATTTTTTACACTAATCAATATATTATATCCTGCCCTGGCACATAGACATAGATACATAGTGAACGGATAAGTGTTGAAGCGAAACGCACACTTATGACGAACGTGTTGTCAGTTGTTTCAGTAAACAACACAGGCCCGATACGCATGCATCGGGAAACAAGTCAGGAGACTCAGTTTACAATGCGAATGTATGAGCTATGGCGGTGCAGGCGATGCTCCTTGTACTTAGTTACTTCCACAGAAGAATAACGTATGTACACGTAGGCACGTGTATATATACGTACTTTAGGTACCTGTCTGCACCATAACCACAAGCTCCCTCGATCAACATAGCACTATTAACATTTCCTCTTCTCATTCGCTGGTACGAGACGTGCTCATACTAATTTTCCTGTCGTTTAAAAATGTACTTCTACCTCTAGTATATTACATATGATCCGCTGTTAATTAACGTGCGTACACATACTTGTTGGTTGGTATTTTGCAGCTAGTGCGCGGACGATCGATGGGGAGAGCCATGGCCGTCGGCGCTGCTGGCGCGGTTGACGACGTGAAGTCGTCGTGGCCGGAGGTTGTGGGCTGGGACGGTTTTACGGCGATGATCAAGATCAAGGCTGACAGGCAGGACGTCACCATAGAGTTCCACACCGTCGGCGACAACGTGGCTCCGGACGAGGACGACCACCGCGTCCGCATCTTCCTCGACCACCACATAGTCGCCCAGACTCCCGTCGTTGGCTAGCCGGCTTGTCCTTCCGTTTGTGCTTGTGAGTGTTGTGGCTTGTGTGTGCTTGTGTGGTGTGTGCGTAGCTATCAGCTACGCCCTTGCGCGTGTTATCTGTGCTTGTGTGGTGTGTGTGTAGCTAGCAGCTACGCCCTATAGAAATGCTACCTGCACTCTACATGGTCCACATATAGGGTGTTTATGTGAAATAAGAGTTGCTAGCTTTTTATGGTACCATAAGTTAATCTGATTTGCTAATTCTGTCAACTGAGATGTTAAATCACAGTCGACTCTGTAGCCAAGCGATCTTGACTTTTGTAGTTTTGTTTCATCTGGGCATGGTGCATGCAAAGTTTTTTTTAATGAGGGTGGGGAGAGGGGTTCACGCAAAGATGGGACACTGTTGGTCTCGCAGCAAGGGAGACCGAAGCTCATGCCGCATAAGTGTCTTCCTTAATGGGCCAGATCACTATGTCTTTGTTTATAGGAAAGCAAATCACTACTCAAAGGTGGAGCAATGAATTCATTCTTTGTTTATATTGGTGTTAAACCTACTGTATTCCAACTTCTCTATGGTTCATATCCTCCAATACTACTCATAGATGCATCGGAATAAGCAAACAACACACGAAAAATAGAATCTGTCAAAAACAGAACAGTCTGTAGTAATCTGCAGATTTCGCCTACTTATGAAACTCCAAAAAATTCAAAATAAATTGGTAAATTTGCGGAATTTGTCTACCAATCATCTGCAAAAATAATCAACTAAAAAGCACACTCCAGTAAAATCTGAAGTCTACTTCAGCGAGCGCTAACGATTCTGTTTTTACAGCAAGATCACATAAACTTCACACAAGTCTTCCCAAAGGTTCTACTTGGCACAAACACTAAACAAAACATGAAACCAAATCTAATCAGAGGCTAGATGCAATATTTATTCCCTAACAGCAACAAAAACAAAAAACAAAAAATTGGGTTGCCTCCCAACAAGCGCTATCGTTTTAGGCTCCTAGCTAGACACGATACAAGATAGATCTAGGGATAGCCATAGTGGTATGATATGTCACGAAAGCTCATCTCATATTCCCTACGTTCAGCAGCAAGCTTCCTTTGTGGCAAGGAAAAGTAATCAAAAGGACTAAATTTAATAGGACAAAAGTCCCCTACATCAATCTCGGGAGGAACAGGTTCCTCCTTTGGCCCTATGTAGTGGATAACCAATTTCTCATTATAGGCATTCTTTTGGCAGAAGGTCATAAGCCTTCGCTCAAGGGAGAAGCCTAACCCATTATTTTGAATAGCAAAATCATCGTTTATCTCAGAAATTCTATCAATCAAGATCTCAACAGGAACCTTTTTTTCTAAGGTTTTCATTAAAAGCAACATGATCAGCAGATCGCAACCGCATTAGGTTTTCTTGATTGAACAAGATAGCCTCTATAGGAGGTCGACCGGCATCTACTCCGTAATGAGCAAAGATTTCTCTGGCCTCTTTCATGATATATCTAAATTCATGAGCCAAAAAGATAGTAGCTGCACGCTTAACGGAAGAATGCTCAATATTGGAGAACTCCAAAAATATTCTCTGAATACAGGGATGCATATGGATAAATTGCCTTTCAATTTCTACTATGAGCATAGATACAACATCTGCAAGGCTACTAGTTCTATGAAGAATGGAGCCACCCATAGTGGGCAAAGCACCGGCACAAGTAAACAAGTCTTGAAGAACTCCTTTTTCAATAATATTACCACTACCAACCCGGAACTTCTTAATATGTAAAGTGGTAGCTTCATCCGGGGGGTCAACATGAACGTTGCCCTCGACATTGCTACCCTTCTCAATAGAATCGTCCCCCATCTCAGACATGAGGGCGAGCAAGCAAGCAACACACACAAGCAAACAAGAGGCAAGTGAACGATAAACACACGGCGGAAGAAGGGCAAATAAAACGGAAATGGTGAATTGGGGGAGAGGAAAACGAAAGGCAAAAATGTAATGCGAAGGATAAGGGTTTGTGATAGGTACTTGGTATATGACTTTTGCGTAAGCCTCCCCGGCAACGGCGCCAGAAATTCTTCTTGCTACCTCTTGAGCTTGCGTTGTATTTCCTCGAAGAGGAAAGGGAGATGCAGCACAGTAGCGTAAGTATTTTCCTCAGTTTTTGAGAACCGAGGTATCAATCCAGTAGGAGACCACGCGCGAGTCCCTCGCACCTGCACAAACAAATAAGAACTTCGCAGCCAACGCGATAAGGGGTTGTCAATCCCTTTACGGTCACTTACGAAAGTGAGATCTGATAGAGATGATAGTTTATATACAATGATCATGCCTAGATAGTCTCATAATTATTCGCTTTTCTATCAATTGCTCGACAGTAATTTGTTTACTCGCCGTAGAATATCGCTATCATGAGAGAAGCCACTAGAGAAAACTATGGCCCCCGGGTCTATTCTCAACATATCAATCTACATCTACTTTACTTTTACCGCTTTTATTTGCTGTTCTTATAAACTAAAAATACCAAAAATATAAACTATCATCTCTATCAGATCTCACTTTCGTAAGTGACCGTAAAGGGATTGACAACCCCTTATCGCGTTGGCTGCGAAGTTCTTATTTGTTTGTGCAGGTGCGAGGGACTCGTGCGTGGTCTCCTACTGGATTGATACCTTGGTTCTCAAAAACTGAGGAAAATACTTACGCTACTGTGCTGCATCTCCCTTTCCTCTTCGAGGGAATACAACACAAGCTCAAGAGGTAGCACTCCACCACCACCATTCCATCATCAATCCACCAAAGCAGGAGTAGGGTCTTATGCCTCGCGGCGGCCCGAACCTAGGTAAATTACTTGTGTACTCCCCGCCGTGCTCCCATGCGCTGGTCTACTCTTTGTGCAATGCGACGTCCCCTTGCCGAACCAGCAAGGGGCCTCCTGGTCCCATAGGTGGCCGTGGATATCCCGCGACAACTTGATGTAGAGGGATAAACTCATGCAATATGATATAAACCCCACCTTTTTATCCTTGATGGAAACAATGCAATATGTGCCTCGCTACCCCTTCTGTCACTAGGTGAGGACACCGGAAGATTGAACCCAAAACCAAGCACCTCTCCCATTGCAAGAACTACCAATCTAGTTAGCCAAACCAAACCAATAATCCGAGGAGAAATACAAAGATATCAAATCATGCATATCAGAATTGAGAGAAGATTAAAATAATATTCATATATAATCTGATCATAAATCCATAATTCGTCGGATCTCGACAAACACACCACAAAGGAAGATTACATCGGATTTATCTCCAAGAACATCGATGAGATCATTGTATTGCAGATCAAAGAGAGAGAATAAGCCATCTTGCTGCTAGCTATGGACCCGTAGGTCTGAGGTAAACTACTCACGCATCATCGGAAGGGCATCAAGGTTGATGCAGAAGCCCTCCGTGATCATGTCCCCCTCCCGCAGAGTATCGGAAAAGGCCTGCAGATGGAATCTCACAAGATCTGAAACCTACGGCGGTGGAAAAGTATTTTCATGGACGCTTCTGATTGTTGGTGAATATTTCTGAATTTATAGGCCAAAGATTAGGGTTGGGGGTGTCCCGTGGGGCCCACAAGCCAGGGAGGCAAACACCGGCTGCTCCTGGAGGGTCACTGTCCGGCTGTTGGACGGCAGGGTCACCCTCGATCAGGGTTGGGCCACCTTTGCTGCCGTCCATCATAATAAGATAGGCTTCATGGTGACCTTCAAGCTGCTCACTCCCGACATGATGAAGGTCATCGTCTTCAATGACGATGGCATTGTAGTGGTGACTAGGTGCGGGAGGCACGACAATGACTTCACCGTGAACGCCTTGGACATGCCATCGTATGCTCCAGCTACTTTAGTTTAATATCGAACTGCTTAGTACTATGTTTGAACCGATGTGCTTATGTGTGGCTCAATATTTCTGATTACTACTATGTTCTGTCAAGTTGTGTGCTGGTAACCTCACCACATCGTCGAAGAGGTTATCAGACAACAAGGGTTGTATACAACCAAACAACGTGCTTATGTGTGAGTTCACACAATGCGGGCAACCAAGCACCGTGCGCCTAGATATCCCCTAATGCGTGAGAAATAAATGCGAGCAACCAAATAGGTTGCTGGTGATCGTGTAGATGCTGCATTTTCTCAACCAGCCTCATGTGATGCAGGCTTGAGCTAGCCTTGCATGGGTGCTACGGCTACCAAACACGCCCATAGCACCCCCAAAGATACAATCCATCGACCCCCACCAAAACACAACATAGATCTAACCAAAACCGACATGGAATAGGAAGAACAACAAACATTCAAGCATAGAGAAGGAGGTTGACGTTGCAACCCCACAAGCCAAGAAAGGCCGCGAGTTCCCTCCGTGGAGAGCAACATAGAGGATAAGGAGTGAGCACCGCTGGATCCGCCCCTCCGACCAAAAACACTCCCGCCCCCTCACTCCCTCACCCATATACGTAGGAGGAACGAAAGATCAGAACCCAATCGCAGGGAAGGTAGATCCACACCGATCGAGGAAAAGCAGAGCGATGCCAACACATGCACAAGACGAAGTCCTAAAGGGCCACGAGTACACGCGAGCAGAACCAAGAGCTGAACTCAGCGGTGTAGAGTGTAGAGACATACAGGCGGGACCCACAAAAGCTGCCCCAACCCACGATCAACCAGGAGATCTCCCGTGAGGCCATGTTTGGTACTATTGTATTTTAGAGAATTAGTGGGGATTATGCAGGTCAACCCCTTAAATCCCCACATATCCCAAAACACCGTTTGGTTCTAGAGTATTTGACATGTTTCGTCCCCACATTTCCCCACAAATCCCCAAACTCTAATGCATTTTTCATAATACCCAATACACTACCCCTACCTAATGGATTGGGGATAAATGAGGATTTAAGGGATTGGGTCAAGGTTGGGGTTTCACCAAATCCATGTGGGCATTATCCCCACCAATCCCCTAAAAAACACTAGTACCAACCAAGGCCTCACGGAAGCTTAGAGTTTTAAGGGATTGACGGCATCCTCGTACGACACCCTACACCCTCCACCAAACGCTAAACTAAGTAGGCCATCCCACATACGGTTAAATGCGCATTCATGGTTTGTGCAGGTTCTAGCCAGCTTTCCTATAAAATCTGAATGGTTTTGTGAGACTTCAAGAAGCTTACCATAGTTTTTGGGAAGCTTCTAGAAGCATCTGACTGGTTTTCTTCCCTTTTTAGTTTTTCCTCCTTTTCCTTTTCTTTTTTATTGATATATTTCCATGCAAGTTTTTAAAAATTATGAACAAATTGCAATTTTGCAAACATTTTTCAAATCCACAATTTATTTTCAAATCCACAAACCTTTTGTAAATTCATGTTTTTTCAAATTCAGGATGTTTTCAAATTTGTGAACATTTTTTAAATTAACGACTATTTTCAAAGTCACAAACTTCTTTGAATTCGTTTATTTAAAAAAACATGATTTTTTTTTCAAATTCTTGAACTTTTTCAAATAAGCAAACTTCTTTTGAATTCTTGAAAATTTTCCAAATTCATAAATATTTTTCAAACATACATTTTTTCATAAAAACGCGGGGAGTCATTTCTTCTCCTAAAACAAGTAGTCCTGTTTTTGGTGAACTAGAAGCCCAGTTGACCAAGCGGCCGAGCGAGTGACTGAACAGCTCGAGCGAGCATGTGGTAGAGAACATGGGCTAGCCCAAGTGAGACTGAGATAGTATGAGCTATGGCGCTCTAAGTCAGCGCGTGAAGCACCAATTACGAGCACTCCTACGGTTGCAGTTTGTGCTTGCATCATCTCGAAAATAGGCTTTCGCCCAGCTTTATAGATATAACAATAGTTCCATACAACCAACAACCATCTCCGAAACAAGAACGACGATTGAGGAAACAACACAATCATGACCAAAAACAAAAGAGACATAAGAAAAAAACCACCTAGTGGTTACCGAGAAGCGGCCATACAAAGATGATAGTCGACTTGTTGTAGCTAGTAGTGGATCTAACATGAGCCCAATTGATCGCGGTCCCACTGCCTAGAGAGCGGGCGCTAGTGTTATAGACAAGCAAGTAACTTGAAGGAGTCAGATGCCTGCCTCAGAAAGACCCACTCAATCACAATTTAGTTATGTACCGTCCATAAAATCCATGGCATCACCACAAAGATAAGCGTGAAGTTTCCCGGGATGGGTAGCTCTGGTCTCGAGGAACTCTGAGGGTCCATGGCCTCCCACTCGGGCCCTAGTTCTTCGCGGACGAACGCCCATATAACCGAGCCGTCGTTCATGAGAATAGACTGTGAGTGCCATTCTCCGGTAGCACGCATAAGGGGTAAAAGCCATCACACATGCCATGTCGCTTAAGTACCTTCGTCTCCGAAGGGATCATGTCCGAAGTAGTTGCCACACAAAAATATTAATCTTCAATGGTAGAGGAGCCTTCCACAAAGATAAAAACTAGGGGATGGTGGGTGAATGGCATAATGCATGGTATGCCTCGTTCACCAAGAACTCACCCGTTGGTGAGAGCAGCCAGGTAATGGTGTTTGGATAATCCGGCAGCACCTGCAGTAGGGCAGCCCTTAATCTATCCACTCGTAAGTCTCTAGTTCCCAAACGTACATCATAACTGGATGTTCCACTACCCAGACAGAGAAGCCCCAGAGACGAGATCTAAAGGATCCACGCAGATCGAGAACGGGCTACGAAAGCTCAACCAAAGAGGCTTGGGACCCATACAGGGGTCCAACCAAAATTGGGTCGCAACCCCATTGCCGATAGAGAAGGAAATTCCAAGACGAATGTCCTCCTTGATCCTTTAAATGGATCGGCAAAATTGCGATCCCTTCGAGCGAGAGCATGCCAGGAGCGGTTCACCCCTAAGGTATTTAGCCTGAATGAGTTGTAGCCATAAGACGCCCTTGCCTCGCAGGATCCACCAAACCCATCGTAGCATGAGTGCGCCATCCATGCGGCGGGAGGCCATGCTATAGATACGTCCATTTTGCATCATGTTTTTCCTACTGTTATTTGATAACGCACAAGTATAGCGGATCACAACCGTTTTCGAGGCTAGAGTATTCAACCCAAATTTATTGATTCGAGGCAAGGGGAGCCAAAGAATATTCACAAGAATTAGCAGTTGAGTTGTCAATTAAACCACACATGTAAGACTTAATGTCTGCAGCAAAGTATTTAGTAGCAAGGTACTATGATAGTAATGGTAACAGTGGCAAAAGTAATAGTAGCAGTTTTGTAGTAATTGTAACAACAACAACATCGAAAGTAACTAATCGAAAATCAATATGTGAAAATCTTGTAGGCGATGGATCGGTGATGATATGGGTCGGATGATATTCATCATGTAGCAGTCATAACCTAGGGTGACACAAAACTAGCTCCAATTCATCAATATAATGTAGGCATGTATTCCGTATATAGTCATACGTGCTTACAGAAAAAAAAACTTGCATGTCATCTTTTGTCCTACCCTCCCGTGGCAGAGGGTCCCTAATGGAAACTAAGGGATATTAAGGCCTCCTATTAATAGATAACTCGAACAAGCATTAGCGCTTAGTGAATACATGCATGAACTCCTCAAACTACGGTAATTACTAGATAGAATCCCAATTATTGTCACATGGGGCTATGTGGATCATAACACGTAATAGGCACGTAAAACTTGCAAGATCGGATTAAGAACACATATATATTCATGGAAACATAAAGGGTTCAGATCTGAATTCATGGCACTCGGGCCCTAGTGACAAGCATTAAGCATAGCAAAGTCATAGCGACATCAATCTCAGAATATAGTGGATACTAGTGCTCAAACCCTAACAAAACTAACTCGATTACATGCTAAATGTCATCCAACCCATCACTGTCCAGCAAGCCTATGATGGAATTACTCACTCCCGGCGGTGAGCATCATGAAATTGGTGATGGAGGAAGGTTCATGACGATGACGACGACAGATTGCACTCTCCGGAGCCCCGAACAGACTCCACATCACTCCTCCTGATGAAGATCAGGGGGTGATGATGGCTCCGTATCGTAAAATGTGATGAATCCTTCTCTTTGATTTTTCTCCCGGAATAGGTACTTATAGAGTTGGAATTAGGGTCGGAGGAGGTCCAGGGGCCCCACAAGCCAGGGGCACGCCCTACGGGGTAGACGCGACCGCGGGGCTTGTGGCCCATGGGTGGCCCCCTCTGGTAACTTCTTGCGCCAATATTTTTATATTTTCCAAAACTATTCTTCGTAAATTTTTAGGTCAATCCAAGAACTTTGATTTCTGCACAAAAATAATACCATGGCAATTCTGCTGAAAACAACGTCATTCCGGGTTAGTTCCATTCAAATCATACAAATTAGAGTCCAAAACAAGGGAAAACGAGTTTGGAAATGTAGATACGATGGAGACGTATCAACTCCCCCAAGCTTAACCCATTGCTTGTCCTCAAGCAGTTCAGTTGACAAACTGAAACTGACAAAGAAAACCTTTCACAAACTCTGTTTGATCTTATTGCTGCAAATATTTGTAGCCAATATTCATGTTTTCAGAAAGTCTATGAACTAACCACACTCACAATAACATTTAGGTCTCATGTTTACTCATATCAATGGCATAATCAACTAGCGAGCAATAATAAGATATCTCGGATGACAACACTTTTCTGAATAATCATACAATATGATATAATGGTATCTCACTAGACCTTTTTGAGACCGCAAAACAAAAACGTAGAGCGCCCTTGAAGATCAAGGACTCAATGGACATTGTAATTCATGACAGAAGAGATCCAGTCACACTCATACTCAACATCTATTAAAAACAAAGTATATGAATGACAATAGTGCTCTCCAGCTGGTGCCTTAATGAGAATATGATGTCTCAAAATTAAAATTAAATAGATAGCCCCTTCGCAGAGGGAAGCAGGGATGTAACGCTCCGGATGTAACAATTCCCAATATGGCAATATATTCATCGTTGACTTAATCAATTCCATTCTGGGCTCGTCCTTCATTTTGGGTTTCTTCATTTTTGCCTTGTGCGTGTGTTGCATGACACCATGTCATTTTCATTATGTCCATTGCATCGGCATGGTCTCACTTGCATCTGTGTGTAGTTGCATCGTCTTTGTTGTCCGTTTTGGGTTCGAACTCTCTCACACGGCACCCGTCGCACCTCTCTAGTATTTGTTTCATGAGTGGGATAAAAACATCATCTTAATGGGCCGAGAGTTGTCAAGTGGTCTTGGTATATCACAACACCCCTCCACAACAGCCCACAAGCCCATCCTAACCACCTCCATGCTCTCGGTCGTTGGATCGTGATCGTGTGGGCGAAAACCACACCTCATTTGGACTCTCCTAGCTCCCTCTACATATAAAATAGTCTCCCCGCGTCCATTTTCGGACGAAACCCTAGTGCCGAGCTCCTCCGCGCCGCCGTGCCCCGACCATTCGGAGCGCACCATGTCAGCGACCGTGCCCACTTCGCCGCGTCGACCGCCGGCCTCCTGCCTCGCCGCCGGCCATCACCGCCAACGCCGTGCACTCTGACGAGCCGCCGCCACCGCTCCGGCGAGATCTGGATCCACCCGAGGGCAGAGGGTGGATCAGATCCACCAATCCCGGCATCCAAACGCCATCCCCGCGCCCGGATCCCTCCGTCCATCTACACTCCGTCCACGTTTGACTTTTCGGAGGGTATAATTTTTCTCTAAGTCCCTGGATCCCAATATTTTTATGCCCACTTCATCTTGTCATAACTCCATGCTCATAACTCCGTTTCACGCATCTAATATATCAAAATGTTCGTCTCGAAGTGCTCTACATGTTGGCATCAGTTTTGTGCATGTTAGGGTTCATCTATATGACTTAATCTTCGTTGACAAACTGCTATGTGATGTTACTGTTTCAGCACTAGTTGTCTGTTAACAATATGTGTGCATGTTTGTGAGGTCGTAACCTTGTGCATGTTGGTCCAAATGGAGTGTATGATATGTCAAAATGTTAGTCTTGTGATGCTCTTCATGATGGATGCATTTGCATACATGTTACGTTGAATTATGCCATGTTTAACCCTGTTGCAAAAGTGCATGTTGCTGTTGAGTTGATGAAATTGTTATAACTTGATGATTTGTCTTTTTCGTAGCATTTTGTGTGATTTCTTTTGAGCCACATGTCAACATGTTTTAGGAGCATAATCATGTTATCTTTGAATTGGTGCATTTGGTTTTCCATGATATGCTCTGTGTTAACTTAAACAAGCTTGTAAACATGCCATGTCAATGTTACTATTTTAACACTTAGTGAAGAACTGCTAAGTCTGAAATCTGTAATAATATGTTGCCATGTAAACTTGTTGCCATAATCTTTTCCATGCAAGTTGTGGAGTAGCTAGTGAGCATGTCTTGATGTCCATTTTGTTGTCTATCAATCCATCCCTTTGTTTGCATATATTCCCTGCTGTAGCTAGTTGTTATCTTGCTCTAAAAATGCTTGAGATTAAAACTGTCAGCCTGTTAACAGAACATTCAATTTGGCAAAGCTCGTACTAAGCAACCTTTGCATTGTATAAATTGTTTCTTTGGATGAATTGGAAGTATAATATGTCTTCTTCATGCTCATGTGAATTTCATGCTTGTTATAGTTGTTTTGCTTGCTGTTGTGTGCCTCCAAAGGCAGCAACATCATTCCAGTTTGCATGCCTAGTAATTTGCACCAAGTCTGAGAAATCCGTTAACTTATTGAATCTTGCCATGCTAGTTTAATTGTGTTGCGGCAAGTTTTTGGGTGTGCTGTGCGTTCATTCTTGTTAAGAATCATGTCTATTTCACATCCATGCCTTTTGACATCATGTTTAGGTGCTATAGCATAATTATTACTTGCCCCAAAGATGCCATGTTGATGTTAACTTCAGTTTTGCATTGCATCTTGTTTTGCTTGCCATTTGCAAACCCTGCATCCGTTTCCGGTGATCCTTATATAGATTTCGACTGAAATCTTCCCCTCTATGCAGTGGCTTGCTTGGTTGCCCAAGATGAAGCCATTTCCATCATCTTCTCCTTTAGGCTCGAGAGCATCCTCATGCATACGCACATCACGACTTGCATCCCATGACATGTCTTGCATCATGTTGTTTGTGCATTGCATCGTGATTGATCTTGTACCGTTGTTGTGCTCTTGTGTTGGGTAGATCCAGGAGCCGATACCGAGTTCGAGGATCTTGTTGAGACTGAGTTTGAGGAGCCATCTTACCATCCCACTGAGGACTTAACAGGAAAGATGACCGTTCCCCGATATCACCTCTATCTTTGCCCTACTAGTTGTCTCGCTCTATAGTTATGCCTCGATGCCTATTCTTGTCTTGTCATCCTCTTATGTTGCCATGAAACACTCTAACTGCCTTCCTAGCAAACCGTTGATTGGCTAAGTATGCTTTTGCTCAACCCCATCTTATAGCATTGTTAGTTGCAGGTGAAGTTGAAGATTGCTCCATGTTCTGGACTTGTTTTATTGGGATAACACAAATATATCTTAATTAAATTAATGCACATATATATTGGTAATGGGTGGAAGGCTTGGCCTTCTCCTTG
Organism: Secale cereale; assembly: GCA_902687465.1. Lineage (NCBI taxonomy): Eukaryota > Viridiplantae > Streptophyta > Magnoliopsida > Poales > Poaceae > Secale > Secale cereale. The sequence goes on from LR738714.1 coordinate 1,880,035, forward strand.
GTGTTTTGTTCCACTCATGCCACCTTAGGACCTGATAAACCGGTGTTATGTTCCTTGATTTTGCGTTCCTAACACGGTTGGGGTTTATGGCCCCCCTTGATAATTCGCTCTGCTCAAAGCTTTTCCAGCAAGACCCAACTTTGGTACTACATTTGATTAACACCTAAAAACTTGCATAGGGAGTTATAAACCCGAGTTCTTAATCAACAACTCGGGCCAGTGCTCCTCATGAGTGTTCGTCCAAATTGGGCAGCCTGCGGGGCCACCTCGAGGCAACTTGAGACTTGGTCTTCCCGTAGCTTGACCTATCCGGTCGTGGCCTGAGACGAGATACGCGCGGCTTCTATCAGGGTGTCGGCACGCCGGGAGGTCTTGCTGGATTAGTTTTACCTTTTGTCAAAATATCTTGAGCACGGGATTCCGAGAATACTCGGGTCTTCCCAACATGGAGTTGCGACTCCGTGGATCGTTAACTTGTGATGGGCTAAGTTGGGACACCCCTGCAGGGTTATGATCTTTCGAATGTCGTGCCCGTGGTTATGTGGCAGATGGGAATTTGTTAATATCCGGTTGTAGATAACTTGACACCATATTCTTAAGAATACACTACCTGTGTGAGTAACTGTGAGGGTCTCTTTTCGAAGGGGTTTTCGGAAAGTGAACACGGTGGGGTTATGCATGAACGTGAGTAGCTAGGATCACTTATTGATCATCTTTGGCGACCATTGGCACATATCCTAATCTCGCTATGAATTCGTAAGCTAGTTTCTTAGTGCTTGCTGCAGACACTTTATGACCTCTCCACACCTAAAGGCTTTGTTAGTTTTGATACCCGGGAATGAGATTGCTGAGTCCTTGTGACTCATAGATTACAACACACACCAGATGCAGGTACAACTGAGTACGACGCAGGAGAAGGACAAGAGCTTCACTGGGAATTCGATGAAGAGCGTGGTCGTATGTATGTGACGTATCCCGACGATCAGTTGTGGTTCCTACTAGGGGCGATCAGGACTTGTGGTTGTGGTATCTTTTCTCGTTTGATTTCATCCGTAGTCGGACCCTGTGTTATTTGGATGAATGTATGCTATTGTATTAATTGTGTGACGTGGCGAGTGTAAGCCAACTATTTTACTCTTTCATCCCTATTCATTACATGAGTTGTGCAAAGATACCCCGCTGGCGATCATTCCAGAATGCGCTTATGTCTCTAACTCGTGCCTCGACACATAGGAGATATAGTCGCATCCTGGGCATTACAAGGGATTTGCAGAGGTGCTAGAGCTTGAAGCTTTAAAAATAGAGATGAATATAATTTTGAGAGATATGCTTTCATTGTCAACATAACGACCTAGAGTTCTCAATATCTTCCATGCTAAATACATTATAGGCGGTTCCCAAAGAGAATGGTGAAGTTTTACTCCCCCTCCACCAACAAACACACTCCATGACTAGCCGAATCCACGGGTGCCGTCCATACCAACTATAGTCATGGGGGAGTTTTGTTTAATTATTATGATTTTTATTTAGAGCATAGGACCGGGAATCGCAATTACCAGCCATTTTCTCGTGAATGACAAGTGGATAACCACTCATCGTGAGAATAACCCACCCAACATGGAAGATACCGACAGGCCCAGTCGCAACATGAGCAATTTGGGCATACAAAACATATTATTATTTTAAGGTTCATAGTTTGGAACATGCAAATTTACTTGGAACGGCAGGTAAATACCACATATAGGTAGATATGGTCAAATCATATGGAACAACTTTGGGTTTATGGAAGTTGATGCACAAGCAGTATTCCTGCTTAGTACAAGTGAAGGCTAGCAAATAGATTGAGGAGCGACCAACTAGAGAGCGACAACGGTCATAAACATGCTTTGAGGTTAATAAACATTGAATGCAATCATGAGTAGGATATAAACACCATGAACATAAATATCGTGGAGGCTACGTTGAGTTTGATTCAACTACATGCGTGAACATGTGCCAAGTCAAGCAACTTGAAACATTCAAAGGAGGATACCACCCTGTTGTACTACATCATAACAATTTTAAATGCATGTTGGCACACGGGACAAACCATTATCAACTCCTAGATAATTAAGCATGGCATGAGTAACTATATCTATAATTGTCATTGCAAACATGTCTCATTCATAATGGGCTAAATCAAGAACACTGAGCTAATCATATTAAAAAAATAGGTTGAGTTCATACCAGCTTTTCTCCATCTCAATCATTTCATCAAATTTTCTCATTATTGCCTTTCACTTGCACGAACAAATAATGTGAATAACAATAAGAGTGCTCGTACATTGGACTAAGCTAGAATCTGCAAACATTTATTCAAAGGAGAAGACAAGGTAATATGGGCTCTTTGTTAGAACAACAATAATGCATATGAGAGCCACTCAACATTTTCATCGTGGTCTTCTCCTTACAACCCAAAGAAAAGAAAAAGAATTTCAGAGAAATACAATAAAATATTTTTGGATTTTTTCTTTTTTGAAGAAAACATAAACAAGAACGAGAAAAACTATTTACACAGGAAAGCTCCCAACAAGCAGATGAAGAATGAGAAATCTTTTTCAATTTTATTTTAGTACTACGAACTACCTAACAAATAAACAAGAAAGAAAAGACAGAAAGAAGTGAGAAATATTTTTGGGTTTTCCAGTGTTTTTCAAACACACAAGAAGAAAGCAAAAAAAGTAAACTAACATGGATTATACAATGAAAAAGTATGAACACAGACAAATAGAATAAGTGTGTTTACATGAATGTAATGTTAGTGAGAAATACGTACTGCCCCAAGCTTAGGATTTTGGTGTAAGTTGGTCTATGGCCACGGCTATCCAGGATGTTATCCAAAGTCGTAGTTGGGGTTGAACTCGATTGCAGCTACTACCGCTTGGTGAGCTGCCTCACGGAGACGAGCAGCCTCCCTTGCTCTCTTGTACTCTTGTGCCTCCTCTCTGACTATGAAATATCTTCGTTTTACCTGAACGTCAAAGAAAGAGGGGGCAGGGAGCATAACATAGACGACACGGCTCCTGTCAAAGATTAGTCTGTACTGAAATGGCACATCACCCTCTCAAGAAAGTGGAATCATTGCATAGCGTCATAATCAAGGAAAGCATGAGGTAACTGTGTGTCATCATTTCTTATAGGTATTCCAAGATAGTCAGCTAAACGAGTGGCATAAATTCCTCCAAAGAAATCTCCATCTAAAGCATTTTTTATGTAGCCGTCGTGTGACAATAGCCGCTAAGTTATATTGTTTGGCATTCATTACTGTGCTTTTAAGAACACTGCAATCAGAAGCGCAAAGGTGGCTATGATCATGTTTACCATTAATACATCTACCTATGAAGAGAGCAAAATAGTGTAAAGCAGGAAAATGAATGCTCCCCATAGTAGCTTGTGTTATAGTTCTAGTTTCTCCTACTGTAATGCTAGCAAGGAACTCATGACAATCAACTTTACGTGGTTCAGCGCAAGTGCCCCAATGCGGAATTTTGCATGCTTCATTAAAATCCTAAAGATCCATTTGATACGACTTATCATTAATATCAAACAAAATAGATTGCGTACCTTGACGGTCTGAGTACTTGAATCTTCGCACAAAAGAATCGGCGAGGTTGTAATGCTGTAAGCACTTATCTGACAAGAATTCCGTTAGGCCGACGTTATGCATGTACATGTCAAGTTCTTCCTTGAAACCTGCACAAGTCATGAAATAATCCGATGGCCATTCAAACGGTCGTACTAGATCAGCTTCTCGCGATGGCCCGTGGTTCAAGATCCAACTCATGTATTGCAAGCCTCAGGGATTTCTTCTTATTCTTCGAGGAACCACCTTGGAACATTTTCCTTAGCATTTCCCCCCTCAGAAATTTTCTAAAAAATTTAGTGACTCAATATAAAAGTGAACAAAACTCAACAAAAGTGATAGTAACTACTCCTACAAGTGGCTAGAGGCTATATCCTGCAACAAAACTACTTTGGACCATATAAATAAGACATGCAAGCTCAAGAACCTGGTCACCACAGCAGTAAAAATTTGGAATATATAAAGCACTAGAGCAAAAACTAATTGGACCATTGGAGGAGTCACATACTGATGAACAATATCCCAAAGTAGTTTCTGAAATGGATCACCGAGCAAGGAGATTGAAAATGGCAACAAGATGAGCAAGAACACGGGTTTGAGCAATGGGATGATTTTTTCTGGAGGAAGAAGGAGTGGATTGGTGGCTGGAATAAGTGAGGGGACCCACGCGGGATCCACAAGCCTTGTAAGCGCGCCCAGGGGTGGGCGCGCCCTATGCGCTTGTGGCCCACTGTTGCACCCCTTGAGGTGTGGTCAATGCCAAAATTTTCAAATATTATACAAAAAATCATAAAAAAAATTCAGGGCATTTGGAGAACTTTTATTTTATGGTCATTCTTTATTGCAATGATAGTTCAAAAAACAGTAAAATAATAGCATTTCTACTTTATTTATTATAAATAACAGAAAGTAAAATTTGGGTACAGGGACTTGTGTTTACTAAATTCATCCATCTCATGCCCGTCAAAAGGAATCCATTAATAAGGTTGATCAAGTCTTATTAACAAACTTCTTCCAAATGACATGAAACTGGAGAATCTTCGTATAACACTAGGTTTCCTCAATGGGGATATGCATGTCCCCAAAAATAAGAATATCATATTTCTTTTTGACAGAAGGAATAGGGAATTCAAAACCTTCAATAGCAATACGTTTTAACATATTTCTTTTTGATAGACTATGTTAAAACCGCTTTATGTGATTTAGGAGCAGGTGTTAGTGTTATGCCTTTCTCTTTGTATCGAAAACTTGATTTGAATAAGTTGACACCAACTGAAATCTCTTTGCAAATGGCCGATAAATCAACTACTATACCCATCGGTATTTGTGAGCATGTACCTGTCGTAGTTGAAAATGTCACTATCTTAACGGATTTTGTTATTCTTGATATATCTGAGGACGACGTTATGTCGATCATCCTTGGTAGACCCTTTTTGAATATAGCAGAGGATGTTATTGAATGCAATAAAGGTAATGTCATTTTTCATGTCAATGGTAATGAGCATACGGTACACTTTCGGAAGAAACAACCTCAAGTTAATAGTATCAACTCTATTGAATTTTTTTCAACAATTGCTATTGAAGGTTTTGAATTCCCTATTCCTTCTGTCAAAAAGAAATATGATTTCAGTTGGTGTCAACTTATTCAAATCAAGTCTTCGATACAAAGAGAAAGGCATAACACTAACACCTGCTCCTAAATCACATAAAGCGGTTTTAATATAGTTTTTTTAATAGAGCATGGTGGAAATTTGCACCCTTTAATAGAGCGGTTTTAACATAAACCTTCAATACGTTTTAACATAGTTTCTTTGGAATTCCACCCTTAAACGTATAATTTGCAAACATGGTGGAAATTTCAGCTTCCGGTATCTTTCTTCTATTTATAACAATATCTTTCATATACTCAGCATAAGGAGACATTTTCAAGATATCAGTCAAACGTAAGCGCAAAAAGACAGGTCTAAGCATTTCACAGAAGCGCTCAAATTCTTCATCATTCTTATTCTTTGAAGCTTTAGGAGGAAAGAGCATGGCTTTCTGAATCCATGGTTCTCTTTCTTTAACATGTTTCCTAGTAATGAAGTCTCTTTTATCATATTTTTTATTCTTAGGTTGTGGGTTATCTAGATCAACATCAGGTCCCATCTCCACATCATAATCATTACTAGGTTGAGCATCGACATGAACAACATCATTGTTATTATTACTAGGTTCATGTTCATCGCCTAATTGTGTTTCAGCATCAAAATAGAAATATCATTTGGATTTTCATGTGTCTATAGTAGGTTCACTAGAAGCATGCAGAGTCTTATCATTTTTTTCTTTTTAGATGAACTAGGTGCATCAATATTAATTCCTTGAGAGTCTTGTTCAATTCTTTTAGGATGACCTTCAGGATACAAAGGTTCTTGAGTCATTTTACCACCTCTAGTCATAACTCTAACATCATGATCATTTTTCTTATTGTTCATCTCATTGATCAAATCATTTTGTGCTTTGAGAACTTGTTCTACTTGAGTTTTCACTGGTACGTCGGTGCTATACAAACGGTTTTAAACCCTTTTCGTGACGACATTTCGAACCATTGCCAAGTGAGTGTGGGCGATAGGGGGTCCTTCCCACACGACCCAGAAACCGTCAGGGATATGCCCTCCTGGCACACACGCTCGGCAAAATGAGGTCATGTGCGATCGGCGAGCGCTCTGATACGTCTCCAACGTATCTATAATTTTTTATTGTTCCATGCTATTATATTATCCTTCTAGGATGTTTTATGGGCTTTTATATACACTTTTATATGATTTTTGGGACTAACCTATTAACCTAGAGTCCAGTGCGAGTTTCTGTTTTTCTCCTATTTTAGGGTATCGCAGAAAAGGAATATCAAACGGAGCCCAATTGATCTGAAATTCAACAGAGGTGGTTTTTGGACCAGAAGAAGCCCACAGAGTACCGGAGGAGGATCAGGAGATGCACGGGCTGCCCACGAGGGTAGGGGGCGCGTCCCCCCTACTGGGCGCGCCCCCCTGCCTCGTGGACAGCCCGGACACCCCCTTTACTTGCCCCCGACTCCAACACCTCCTATATATACGGAAACCTCCGGAAAGTAACATAGCTCGGGAGTTCCGCCGCCGTAAGCCTCTGTTGCCGCCGAAAACCAATCTAGACCCGTTCTGGCCACCTGCCGGAGGGGGGAATCCCTCTCCGGTGGCCATCTTCATCATCCCGGCGCTCTCCATGATGAGGGAGGAGTAGTTCAGCCTCGGGGCTGAGGGTATGTACCAGTAGCTATGTGTTTGATCTCTCTCTCTCGTGTTCTTGAGATGGCACGATCCTGATGTATCGCGAGCTTTGCTATTATAGTTGGATCTTATGATGTTTCTCCCCCTTTACTCTCTTGTTGAGTTTTCCCTTTGAAGTTATCTTATCGGATTGAGTCTTTAAGGATTTGAGAACACTTGATGTATGTCTTGCGTGGGATACCTGTGGTGACAATGGGGTATTCTATCGATTCGCTTGATGTATGTTTTTGTGATGAACTTGCGGGTTCCGTGACCTTGGGAATATATGCATAGGGGTTGGCACACGTTTTCGTCTTGACTCTCTGGTAGAAACTTTGTGGCACTCTTTGAAGTTCTTTGTGTTGGTTGAATAGATGAATCTGAGATTGTGTGATGCATATCGTATAATCACGCCCACGGATACTTGAGGTGACAATGGAGTATCTAGGTGACATTAGGGTTTTGGTTGATTTGTGTCTTAAGGTGTTATTCTAGAATGAACTCTATGATAGATCGAACGGAAAGAATCGCTTCGTGTTATTTTACCACATACTCTTGAATAGATCGATCAGAAAGAATAACTTTGAGGTGGTTCCATACCCTACCATAATCTCCTCGTTTTTTCTCCGCTATTAATTACTTTGGAGTGACTCTTTGTTGCATGTCGAGGGATAGTTATATGATCTAGTTATGTTATTATTGTTGAGAGAACTTGCACTAGTGAAAGTATGAACCCTAGGCCTTGTTTCCTATCATTGCAACACCGTTTATGATCACTTTTACCACTTGCTACCTTGCTGTTTTTATATTTTCAGAATACAAAAACCTATATCTACCATCCATATTGCACTTGTATCACCATCTTTTCGCCGAACTAGTGCACCTATACAATTTACCATTGTATTGGGTGTGTTGGGGACACAAGAGACTCTTTGTTATTTGGTTGCAGGGTTGTTTGAGAGAGACCATCTTCATCCTACGCCTCCCACAGATTGATAAACCTTAGGTCATCCACTTGAGGGAAATTTTCTACTGTCCGGCAAACCTCTGCACTTGGAGGCCCAACAACGTCTACAAGAAGAAGGTTGCGTAGTAGACATCAAGCTCTTTTCTGGCGCCATTGCCGGGGAGGTTAGTGCTTCAAGGTATATCTTTAGATCTTGCAATCGAATCTTTTAGTTTCTTGTTTTATCACTAGTTTAGTTTATAAAAGAAAACTACAAAAAAATGGAATTGAGGTTACCTCATATGCTTCATCTTTTTAATATCTTTCGTGAAAATGATGGGAAGGAAAATTGTGCTCAAGTACTAGAAGAAGAATTACAAAGAATGCTTGGCATAGAATATGTGAATGATGATCATGATAGCAATGTTGTTAGTATGAATTCTTTGAATACCCATGATGCTAATGATATGCAAAGCCACAAGCTTGGGGATGCTATGTTTGATGAAGATGATATGTTTAGTCCCCCAAGTTTTGATGAGCAAACTTATTTTGATGATAGCATGCCTCCTATCTATGATGATTATTGTGATGACACTTATGCTATAAAGAATAAATATAACCATGAAAATTGTCATCATGATTTTAATTTTCAATTGGATTATGCTTCAGATTATAGTTATTTTGTTGAATTTTCTCCTCTCACTACTATGAATGAGAAGAATTTTGCTTATGATGGGAGTAGTAAAAATTTTATGCAAGTAGATCATGAAAAGAATGCTTTATGTGATAGTTATATTGTTGAATTCATTCATTATGCTACTGAAAATTATTATGAGAGAGGAACATATGTTTCTACCTATTGAAATAATATCAAGTTTCCTCTCTATATGTTGAAAGTTTTGAAGCTATGCTTGCTTTGCCTTCCTATGCTAGTTGATTATCATTCCCATAAGTTGTTTGCTCACAAAATCCCTATGCATAGGAAGTGGGTTTGTCGGGGAAACTGATCCACGAGCACCTATGGGACCGGCGGACCGAGCCCCTTTCGGTTCGGCGGGGGGCGGAGATCGCACGAAGAGCATATCGAGGCGAAGCACACGAGCAGTTTACCCAGGTTCGGGCCGCACGGATGCGTAAAACCCTACTCATGCTTTGTGGTTTGTATTGAGTTCTTGCTCGGGAGCGCCGGGTGCTACAGTACGCACTAGCAGCTAACGAGACCGAGCGTGAGTGTTCTTCTCCATCCTCCCCTCTCTACGTTGCGCATGGGCCTCCTTTTATATGCTCAAGGGGTCACCGACAGGTGGCAACGTAGACAAGGGTAAAAATGGAAAGATGTTGCGGTTGGTGCAACTACCTGTACAATGCATCATACCTAACCCTGACGGCAGGGGACAAGGGCATTAAATGCCCGTCTGCGTCGCCCAAATAGTGCAAAAAGGGACCGTCAGGGACGCCACCGCTCGCCACGATGGCGATCTTGTCAGCACCGCTTGCCACCGCGCACCGCTGGCTGCACAGCCTCCCGCCACGTACGCCTGGAAAGGTCCTAGAGCGACACGCTGGTGGATGTGCTGGAGCGCGGGTACAGAGTGGTAGCTTGCCGCGGCAAGCGCCTTGCCGCGGTCGTTGTCTTGTCGCGTCCGGGAGCTTGTCGCTCACCGGGCCTTGCCGGGACGCGTGGCGCATTGCGGCAAGTTCCTTGAGATGCCTTGGTTGGCCTTCCCGGCAAGCTCCTCTTGCCGGGGCCTTGTGCTTTGAGTGGCCTTCCCGGAAAGCTCCTCTTGCCGGGGCCTTGTCTCCTTGGCTTGAATACTTTGTTCTTGAATGGCTCCAAAGGAACCACGGAGGTCCTTGGGGGTCGCCCGGCAAGCGTTGCCGCGGTATGCTGCGACTGCCTGTGCACAATTTCGGGATACTAGGGTACCCCTACTCTAGTACACCGACAGGAGCCCCCGGGCCTGGGCCATACACGGTGCCGAGCGTTGTTGGGCCAGGCCCAAAACAAGGCATGGGCACGCGCGACCTGGTTACGCCGTATCTCGCTCCGTATCCACCGCGCCCTCCCCGAACGGCACGCGTTGAATGCAGCGTCGTGGGGGAGATCGTGGGTGGTTTCTTTATTCGGAAAGGCGGAACGTCCGCCCCCTCCCTCCTTATAAGCAGGGGAAACAGGGGCAGTTCGCCCATTCGCCGGTTGCTACTCCAATCTCGGAAACCTCTGCCGCTCCCCCTTCTTCTCAAAGCTGAAAGAGAGCAGCGCCCTGCCCCCCATCACCACCAGCACCACCAACACCGTCGACCTCCCCCACCACCTCCGCCATGGCTCCGAAAGCCGACAAGGTGAAGGTTGTGAAGTCGACCGAGGCGCAGCGGCTCGTGGCGCTGCGGAAGGAGCGGGCCATCTTCCCCCCCCAAGCTCGCCGCGAAGGAGCTGAGGGAGTATTACTACCTCTTTTGGTCGACGGAGACACGAGCGCATCTGCGCACGAAGGTACTTCCAGCCGTCACTTGGAAAATGGCTCCAAATGGATATCCATTCTTCGCCTTGTTCTTCTACTGCGGGATCTGCCCGCCTTTCTCTGATTTCTTCTGCGATATTATGAACACCTACGGGTTCCGCCTCCTTGACTTCACCCCCAATGCTGTTCTGACCATGGCAGTTTTCGCACATCTCTGCGAAAACTTTGTCGGAGTCCATCCAAATGTAGCCCTTTTTCGCCATTTTTTTATGCCCTGAGTTGAGAGAGGAGAGCCTTTATCTGGTGGAATCGCCTGGATCTCGAGAGCCGGCAAGAAGTATGCTTATCTGGAGGGGGAGTTCCACGGCAAGTGGGAGGAATGGAGAGCAAACTGGTGCTGGATTGTCGAGGAGAACCCGCAGCCGTTTACCGCCCGGCGCCAAACCCCAGTAGTACGCGGCAGCGATTGGAGCAACGTGGCCCTGGAAGACGATAGGCTGAAGATTGCCGTCACCCGGATCCAACGCCTCAGGCTTGCCGGGCTCACTGTAGGTGCGGTTGGCGCAGATTTTCTTCGCCGCCGCATCGCCCCCCTGCAGGAGAGGAGGAGACCCGCCTGGGACTTCAAGAATGCGGCGGATATCATGAGGCTACGCCCGGGCCTCAACTTCAACTTCACTGTCTTGGAACTTAATGCGATGCTCCAGGAGCTGTTCAAGTACGACCCTGAACATCCCGAAGTGTTCAGGTTGCCGAAGGGTGTCATTCCGCTGTGCAACAACTGCTCGCTCGACCGCATCTGTGCAATGATGCCGCTGTGCGACTTGCACAGAATTGTCCCAACTTGGCAAGAGCCTGAAGACGTCGTCGTGCAGGAGTTCTTCGACGGCTTGGTAGAAAAACCGGTCCGCTCCGACGAGAAGAAAAGCCTCACTCGCGACACCACCGATGCGGAGATGAAACACATCGCCACTAGGCTGGAAGAGGCGGCGGCAGCCGCAGCCGCGGGCGAGTTTGGATTCACCGTGGAGGAGGCAGAGGCAGCAGAGGTGGCAAGCCGTGCCGAGCGAGAGGAGCTTGCCGGCGAGGAAGAGCTTGCCAGACATGATGTCGAGTCGGGCGACCCCGCCGAGGATACGAGCGGCTCGTTGGAGATCGACTCCTCTTCCTCCTCATCTTCGGACAGCTCGTCGCCAGCAGAGCCCCCAGCTCCACCAAGGAGGCGTCTCCGCAAGGCCGGGGACGTAGCGGAGTGGCAGGCGAGTCGACAGCCGCCGCGCCGCGCGACACGCTCCACCGCGGCAAGTACTGTTGCCGCGGGAGCACCTCACGCTACTGCGGCAACTGGAGCGGGGTCTTCCCGGACCACCGCTTTTGCTCCTGCCGCTTCTCACGCCGCGGCGGCAGCCGGAGCGGGGTCGTCTCGGACCACCGCCACTGCTCCCGCCAAGCGGCCAAGGGAACCTACTCCTCCGCCTCCTTGCGTCGGACGTGAGCCGGACTTCGACTTCTCCGCGCTCAGCTCCGACGAGGAAGAAGAAGAGTAAGACTCCTCGCTGTACTTATAGTTCTTCAATTCTTGCTGTTTTGTCTTGTATCTCATTTGCTTTACTCCGAACTCATTCCTTTTCAGGACTCTGGCCCAGAGAGCGGCGAAGAGAGCCAAGGTCCCGGTGATTGTCATCGAGGACGAACCCACCGCGACAGCAGGGGGTGTGTCCGAGACCACCCTGCCGGACCCGGCAACTATCCCCCAAAGCAGCCCCCAGCGCAGCCCCCAGCGTAAGTATATGGTTTACTTTCCGCTGTTAGGCGCGCATGGATGCTCTTTCTTTGCTGACATCTGATTGTTGGTTTGTGTAGGAGCAGAGCAGCCCCACCAGGAGCGCCCGGAGGCCGCCCCCGACATGCCATCTGCTTCGACTACGCCGCCAAGGGAGAGTTCTCCGGCAAGGGGGAGTTCTCCGGCAAGGGAGAGTCCTTCGGCAAGGGAGTGTTCTCCGGCAAGGGGGAGTTCTCCGGCAAGGGAGAGTCCTCCGGCAAGGGACCCTGCCGAGGAGCCGGCTCGCGCAGGTAATCCTCTCGCTTCAAAACTTCCCTTGGGTTCTTCTTCTTTTGATCTTCTTTTTGGATATTTGCTTGACCTTTCTCCCCTTTCCGGCCGTCAGACCCATCTGCCGCGGAGCCGATGGAGACCGAGGTTGCCGCCGACGACGCCGCTGCCACCGAAGAAGCAGCTGGCGCTGATGAGCCCGCCAGCGAAGAGGCCGCCAAAGCTGCTGCCGCAGCAGCTGGCGAGGGGTCTGGCGATCGCACTGACGGCCCTGAGGCCGCAGGAGCGCCAGGTGCTACGCCGACAGCCGATCCCTCCGCCACTGCCATAGCGCCAGGCTCCGAAGAGCCCCAGCCAGGTGTCTACTTGAAGGCCGGCGATGGCATCTTCATCAACCTCCCCTGGGCGTCAAGCTCCAGGGCGCCGGGCGAAGGAGAAATCTTCGATGGAGAGGTGCTCGCCTCCGCTGGGCTGACACTGGTTGATGCGCCGAGCAGCAGCAGCGACGAGCCTGAGGAGGAGCGGCTGCTGCGGAAGCTGGTGTCGCTCTACCGCGCTCGGCAGGCCAAGCTGGAGTCCCGAGAGGCGCTTGTCGCAAAGGCGGGAGTGGACATCGAGAAGCGCGCGGAGGAGCTCCGGGGTCTTAACCAGGAAGCTCTCCGGTCCCTGGCAGAGGAGCGGGAACAACTCGCCGAGGAGCAGAAGGCCTTCTTCCTCGAGAAGGCTGAAGTTGAAGAGCAACATCGGCTTGCCGCTGAGAAGCTGTCTGCACAGGAGGGCGAGCTGGCGCAGCGGAAGGTAAACCTTGACAGCCACGAGGAGGAGCTCACTACGCGCGAACAAACATTCGGCGGAGCCCTCAAGCAAGCAGAGGATGCTGCCGCAGCTACCGAGGCCGCCAAGAAGGAGCTGGAGGCGAAGGTGGCGCAGCTGGAGGCCGATCTCAAGGCGAGCGGTGAAGAGCTTGCCGCTCTCAAGCGTGAGCGGGAGAAGGACGCCTACAACAACTCAGAGCTGCAGGTTCGTCTCGCCGAGAAGGGCAAGGAACTTGTCGTCGCCAAGGACTCCAACGCAGATCTCGAGTTGAAGCTGACCACTTTGACCAAGACGCTGGACGGCGCCAGGGAGCAGGAGGTGGCCTTGAAGGAGGAGATCAAGGCCGATAAGGCGCTGCTGGCGAGTGCTGCTGCCGCCCATAACACTTTTAGAGAGAATGTGGAGCACTGGACGGAGGGTCTCGTGAATGCTGTCACAGACATTGACAGGGAGCTGGCGCAGCTGGGGTTGGAGGATCTCGGGTATCCCTCCGATGAGTACCTCCAACCCAGCGCCAAGCTCACCTTGTTCTTAAAAGGCGTGGCGACGGCCCTCCAGCGACTCCGGGAGAAGATCCCAAAGCAGCTGGCCGATGAGTTGATACGTCCAAAACGTATCTATAATTTCTGCTTGCTCCATGCCACTTTTGGGTGATATTGCTATGATATTCATACACTTCCATACACTTTTGATCATATTTGGACTAACCTACTAATCCAGTGCACCCCAGTGCCAGTTTCTGTTTTCGGCTGTTTTTGTATTTCAGGTTTTCACGTTACGAGAACTGCCAGGAAAAATCCAGAAAAATTATATAAAAAATCAGCGTTCCAGAACCTACCTTGCGCCCGAAGGACAGCC
>LR738714.1:1894121-1985459 GCA_902687465.1 Secale cereale
GGGCACCAGGGCTCCAGGCGCCCTGGCGGCGCGCCCCCCCTGGGCCGCGCCGGGGGGGCGCCTGGGCCCCCCGAGCCCCGTCTGGTGCCCCCCTTCGGCATATATTTAGAGCGTCCTTCGAAACCCTCGGGACGGGAACTCTTTTTCGCGATCTCATCTCTGTTCCGCCGCCGCCGCCGCTTCCAAGATCGGGAGCACCAGGAGAACTCTTCCCGGCACCCTGCCGAAGGGGAGGATCACCATTGGGAGCTTCTCCACCACCATGGACGCCTCCCGGATGAGTTGTCAGTAGTCTCCCTTGGACCATGAGTCCATGACCAGTAGCTATGTGATGTTCTCCTCCCGTTCTTGTGCTTCACTAATTAGTCCTCGTGAGCTGCCCTACATGATCGAGGCACATATGTAATCCTTATGCTGTTGCTATGATGAGTTTGCTGGGATCCGATGGATTATGAGATTATGTTCAGATTGTTCTTGAGTAATATATTTGATCTACCTCTTTTATATTTATGTTCATAAGTAATTCTTGCATGTTCTCCGTTGTTATTTATTGCTTTGGCCAAGTAATACGTAGTGACTCCAAGAGGGAACGTTATGCTCGATTGTGGGTTCATGCCCCTCGATGACTAGCTTGAGTGACAGAAACATGAGTCTAGGGGATGTGTTGTTGCCACAAGGGGGAAAACAACGGTGCTTGTGCCCGCGGGTGCAAGGATTGTTTAACTTTACGCAAAGTTCTTTTAATGCAGTTGTCTGTTGCTTTGAGTTTACACTATGGGTGGGGCTCGCAACTTAATACCAGCGAGATGTTCTGGATAAATATCTCAAGGTGGATGATTAGTAGAAGATATTGATGGATTTCGGTCTACTTACTTTGGCGTACCGCCCATGCTTTGAACCTCAACCTTTCTTGCAATGTAGTCAGCATTGGTTTGCGTTCGTGGTCCTGTCAATTGCCCAGCTGTAATTCGTTTACCTCACATAGCTGTTTTATCGTCTTTTGGGAGAGAGACATCACTAGTGAACATCATGAGACTCCGGTCCATATTACCATAATTGATCACATCCGCTATTTACTTTTCGCTTTTACTTACTATTGCAAACATTATCTATCACTACTATCATTTGCGTTTAATCCTTTGTGAACTACAAGGCCGGAGGGATTGACAACCTCTCTGTACTCGTTGGGAGCAAAGTTATTTGTATCTGTGTGCAGGTCCACGTTGATTGCTAATATCTGGCGCCGTTAGCAGTTGACACCTACTTGTTGAACCTAGGAGTCTCTGGGGATTCGATCCTTGGCATCTTTGCTAAGGGAAAAACTTCCTCAACACTTCATCTCACACCTTCCACTTGGGGTAACCAACGAGGGGTTAGAGGCCCATCAAGGAGTTTTTCTGGCGCCGTTGCCGGGGACTCCACTCTTCAGGATAGGGGAGTTGCATGCTATCTTTTACATTTGCTTTTTAGTCTTGTTAGTTTACCTTTCAGTTTTTGCTTTAGTACCCTTTATCGAAAATCACAAAAATAGTTATCTCGTTCTTTAGTTGTCATTATGTCGGGTCCTTTTGTCTTTGACGAGGCAGAAGTTCTCACCTTTAAACAAAGAGGTGAGGAAAGTTTGAAAGATGCTTGGTATAGAATTAATGATTCGCAAAAAAGAGCCACCAAGAAGCAACCTACTACTATCCTGCTTAGAAATTTTTATGTTGGAATTACTTCTTGGAATAGGTTTATTCTAGATACTGCTATCAATGGGAATTTCCTAGAGGCCCCAATTTGGGAGTCTCTTAGTATTATTGAAAATCTTGTTGGGAATCTCCCTGTTGTTAGCATTCGAGAGGACATCACCCTAGCTCACATTATGAAAAAACTTGAAAAGATACAGCTAGAGATGCCAAGCATTAATAAGATAAATGAGTTGGATTGTAAGATCCAAGGGAATTTGAATAGACTTGATAGCTCCATGCATAAATTTTTTTAAATTTTGGAGACCGTCAAATTCCATGACTTGGACTCTTCTAGGATAGACAAGATTGAGGAAATATTTGATACCCTAGGAACTACCTTCTCCTCGATCAAAACCAAAAAGGTAGAAACTCCGGCAAAGAGGGATCCTAAGTTCGTTCACGTTCCAAAGGCTCCCCGTTCTAAAAGTAATCCATCTATTGCCAAAGGGGTTGAAACTGTAAAGACCTTGGAAGAAACACCTGTCTTTGATAAATTTATAAATGAATCTTCCCTTGACTTTTATCCTTTTGGTCTTCTACCTAGGAGTATCTCTATGAGGCCTTTATTTGAGAGTCCTCTTAAGACTAGTTGTATTATTGAAGAGCTTTTTGATGATCTTGATGATGGTTCAATTGATACAACTTGATCTCTATGCATTATGCCTAGCTTAAAGGAATAAAAGAAAGCGCTTTTGGGAGGCAGCCCACATGAATAAATTTTTATATTTTGCTTTTGTTGTGTCTTGATGATTGTTTACTACAGTAGCATCATCATTGTATCTTTGCTTATCATATTTGTGCCAAGTATAGCCTCTGATTGCTAGAAAGTTCAAAAGTTGTGAGGTGCTGTCCAGGAAACAGATTCTGTCCTTGGATAGAAAAATTCGTATAAAATCACCAGATCAGCTTTTTCGTCTGAATTTTTTCGACAGCGTTCTCTATATAATTTTCTTCCGTGCGTCTGTTCTGAGTTTTTTGATTTGAGTTGCAGAAGTGCCCCGAACAAATCAATTACTACCTGCTGTTCTGTTTTTCATAGATTCTGTCCTGTTTTGCCTTTCCTTCATTTTGCAAACCAAGAGCTTGCTTTTTCTTTGCAAAAACCTTTTGGCAATCTTGAGAAACAGTAGAACTTCAAGAATATATTTATTTCCAGCAAGGTGCAATTATTTTATTAAGGGTACTAACCTCGCTAATCAGATTATAATGAGTTATGTATGAAGGGAGTTTTCAAGTGTGCGAGGGAAGATGATAAAAAGATTCAGGAGTGTCAAGCGCTCAAGCTTGGGGATGCCCCCGTGCACCCCCAAGAAATATTCAAGGAGACTCAAGCGTCTAAGCTTGGGGATGCCCCCGTGCATCCCCTTCTCAATCAACATTATCAGTTCGTCTTTCGTTCCACTATATTTTTATCACTTCATGTGTTATGTGCTATGCTTGGAGCGTCTTGCTTTTAGTTTTCTTTTTAGTTTTTCATAACGAGTCGGAACTCAGCTTTCTTTATGTGGGAGAGAAACATGCTCCACTTCTACCTAGAACATAACATAGAATTTTCATGTCTAACTTTGCTGTGTGTGTTCTTTGCCTTTTAATAGCTACTATCATGCTCTGCTCTTAGTATTCATGCTTATCTTTTCAAAGAGCTTTTGTTTAGTTGGTTGCTTGAACTCTCTTTAATTACCATGCTTATCTTATTAAGAGAGTTTGCTTCCGTTACATTGGTTGATATGTCTATGATAAAGATGCTACGTGCATAATGGTGCTTAGTAGTTCAGGTTTTCTTATGGTTAGTCTCAAATAGCTGGGGGATTCCCAATGAGTTATTGGAGTAACAACTTGATTTGTTTGCCTATGATGTGGTATGGTTTAGTAATATCTTCCTTTGAGAATTTATTTTGATTGACTTGGCGTATGCTCACGCATATTTAAGACTGTAAAGAAAGTCTGTCAAGCCTTGATGATCTTTTATTTCTGAGTAGCGATATAACTTCCATGCCTGATTCAATATTGCTTTGTCACTCTGCATGATTATGACCGTCATTGCTCTCTTAGTTGGTCGCTCCCAGTCTTTTGCTAACCTCCACCTGTACTAAGCAGACTAACTTTGCAATACATAGCTCATGGGAAAGTAGCTTAAAAACTATTGTGGTAAAGAATATGTTGCTTATGTATCTTATTTCTTATAAGTTGCTTGCTGAGCGGTAACCATGTTTCTGGGGACGCCATCAACTGTCACACTTTTGTTGAATATCATGTGAGTTGCTATGCATGTTCGTCTTGTCTGAAGTAAGGGTGATTTGCCATGGGTTGAATGAGTATGCATATTGTTAGAGAAGAACATTGGGCCGCCAACCAAAGCCATGTATCATGGTGGAAGTTTTAGCTTGGACATTAATCCTCAATCTCTTATGAGAATATGCTTATGCATTAAAGAGGAGTCCATCATCTATTTTCTATGTTGTCCCAGTATGGATGTCCTCAAGTTGAGATCTATCAAAAACGAGAAATCAAATGCGATTTATCTCCTTGGACCTTTGTACAGGTGGCATAGAGGTACCCCTTTGTGACACTTGGTTGAAACATATGTAATGCAATGATAACCCATGGAAATCCGAGCTAATTAGGACAAGGTGCGAGCACTATTGGTATTCGATGCATGAGGCTTGCAACTTATAGGATGTCTTATGCATGACACATATGAAGTACTACTACCGTTGACAAAATTGCTTCTATGTTTTCAAAATAAAAAGCTCTAGCACATAACCATTCTTTTACTTTTATGTTGAGTCTCCACCTTCTTTCTTCAAGCACCAACTACTGAGAGCATGATTGTCATTCTAAGTGTAATGTGCATTGTTCCAAAGTAGCATTGTCTTTTGCATGATTGTGATATCGTTTATTTTGAAATCATTGTATCTAGTCATCAATTAAACCTTGAAGGTGCCCCTGCATTTATGTTTTGCTTCACTAAAGGGGGCAAGCTAGATATCACTTTATCATATTTGCACATTATGTTCATTACAAATCTTTTTTGATGCTTCAATGTCATGTTGTAAAACTTTCAGTCATTTGTGATTTTCTCATGAGGCAACTTAACTACTATAGAATCATTGTCTCAGTAAGCTTTTGTCATATGACTATGAAAAAGTCCTATATGGTTAATAGCATGTCACCACAAAAATTATTCTTGTTATCATTTACCTACTCGAGGACGAGCAGGAATTAAGCTTGGGGATGTTGATACGTCCAAAACGTATCTATAATTTCTGCTTGCTCCATGCCACTTTTGGGTGATATTGATATGATATTCATACACTTCCATACACTTTTGATCATATTTGGACTAACCTACTAATCCAGTGCACCCCAGTGCCAGTTTCTGTTTTCGGCTGTTTTTGTATTTCAGCTTTTCACGTTACGAGAACTGCCAGGAAAAATCCATAAAAATTATATAAAAAATCAGCGTTCCAGAACCTACCTTGCGCCCAAAGGACAGCCCGGGGGGGGGGGCACCAGGGCTCCAGGCGCCCTGGCGGCGCGCCCCCCCTGGGCCGCGCCGGGGGTGCGCCTGGGTCCCCCGAGCCCCGTCTGGTGCCCCCCTTCGGCATATATTTAGAGCGTCCTTCGAAACCCTCGGGACGGGAACTCTTTTTCGCGATCTCATCTCTGTTCCGCCGCCGCCGCCGCTTCCAAGATCGGGAGCACCAGGAGAACTCTTCCCAGCACCCTGCCGGAGGGGAGGATCACCATCGGGAGCTTCTCCACCACCATGGACGCCTCCCGGATGAGTTGTGAGTAGTCTCCCTTGGACCATGAGTCCATGACCAGTAGCTATGTGATGTTCTCCTCCCGTTCTTGTGCTTCACTAATTAGTCCTCGTGAGCTGCCCTACATGATCGAGGCACATATGTAATCCTTATGCTGTTGCTATGATGAGTTTGCTGGGATCCGATGGATTATGAGATTATGTTCAGATTGTTCTTGAGTAATATATTTGATCTACCTCTTTTATATTTATGTTCATAAGTAATTCTTGCATGTTCTCCGTTGTTATTTATTGCTTTGGCCAAGTAATACATAGTGACTCCAAGAGAGAACATTATGCTCGATTGTGGGTTCATGCCCCTCGATGACTAGCTTGAGTGACAGAAACATGAGTCTAGGGGATGTGCTGTTGCCACAAGAGGGAAAACAACGGTGCTTGTGCCCGCGGGTGCAAGGATTGTTTACTTTACGCAAAGTTCTTTTAATGCAGTTGTCTGTTGCTTTGAGTTTACACTATGGGTGGGGCTCGCAACTTAATACCAACGAGATGTTCTGGATAGATATCTCAAGGTGGATGATTAGTAGTAGATATTGATGGATTTCGGTCTACTTACTTTGGCGTACCGCCCATGCTTTGAACCTCAACCTTTCTTGCAATGTAGTCAGCATTGGTTTGCGTTCGTGGTCCTGTCAATTGCCCAGCTGTAATTCGTTTACCTCACATAGCTGTTTTATCGTCTTTTGGGAGAGATACATCACTAGTGAACATCATGAGACTCCGGTCCATATTACCATCATTGATCACATCCGCCATTTACTTTTCGCTTTTACTTACTATTGCAAACATTATCTATCACTACTATCATTTGCGTTTAATCCTTTGTGAACTACAAGGCCGGAGGGATTGACAACCTCTCTGTACTCGTTGGGAGCAAAGTTATTTGTATCTGTGTGCAGGTCCACGTTGATTGCTAATATCTGGCGCCGTTAGCAGTTGACACCTACTTGTTGAACCTAGGAGTCTCTGGGGATTCGATCCTTGGCATCTTTGCTAAGGGAAAAACTTCCACAACACTGCATCTCACACCTTCCACTTGGGGTAACCAACGAGGGGTTAGAGGCCCATCACGAGTCACGCAAGATCTGCGCGGGAGCTCTTCAAAAGGTGTTGCTGAAGGTGGCCTTCCGCAATCCGGGCCTCAACCTCACCAACGTCCTCAAGACCCTGCCGCCGGATGCTGATCTAGAAGCGCTCAAGGCCCTTGTCGCACCCATTGTGGACAAGGTGAGCGGAATCAAGAGGGTTGAGGGCGATCGCGTAGACTAGGCTGCCCGTTTTCTTCCTTCCTTGTCGCTGCTGGTCATGTTATGAGAACAATCTGTTAGAGCCGCGACAAGCTACCTTGTAATATAACTCTATTTTGGGTAGTGATTGCAATGTTATTTCCTTTACTTGATTCCTTCCTTTGTATGTTATTGCCCTACGCTTTTAGGGAACTTGCCGGCGCAGGCACCTTAGCCGGGAGCGCTGAGTGCGGGACGTCAGTAGCCTGCTGGCGGTGCCGCTACCGACAAGAAACCTTGCCGCAACTAGTCGCAGCACGCTTAAGTTGTTGAGCGGACTCGAAACAAAGTAAGGGCGCGACTAGCTACGAGTTGGTTCCTCCGCGCACATGTTTTCCATACAAAGCACGGTCGTTCAAGGAAGATAACTTAAAAATTTAAAAAATCTGATTGCTCAAACTTTGGCAACTTAGCTTTTCTGTTGTTTGCTTCCCGGTAAGGCGAAACTTTCTTGAACGACGCCTGGTCCATACCATTATCCTCTCCTTTCCCCCCCGGCAAACTTGTGGGCGAGGGAACCTTCCTTTCCTTGAGAAAAAAGAAGAGAAAATAAAGATATGGAGCCTTACGGCTCGTTATTTCTTACCGGGGGCAGGTGCTGCACAAGGTGTCAGATAACACATGCAAGAAATAGAAAGCATGAAATAGACAAGATGTGCGGAGCACATGAGCTTTATCTACGCACGGGGTCTGCGCCCGGCTTTGTACAAAGGATTACATGCAACAGCGGCAAGACTTGTACAAAAGGTGGTTGCCGGAACAGGTTCCGGCAACCGCGCCTTACGGGTAAAACTTACGAAGATGCTCAATGTTCCAGGAGTTGCTCACCGGAATGCCATCTTCGGTCTCAAGGCGGACAGCGCCAGGCCTAGTGACTCGTTTCACCCGGTAAGGGCCTTCCAACTTTGGCGTCAACTTGTTGGAATTCTTGGCGGACTGAACGCGCCGAAGAACAAGGTTGCCTTCCTCGAGACTTCTGGCGTTAACTTTTCGGCTATGGTAGCGGCGCAAAGCTTGCTGGTAGCGAGCAGCTCGTACATCAGCCTCAAGACGGTCTTCCTCAAGGAGCAGCGCGTCATCTTGTCGCAGCTGCTCTTGCTCAAGCTCATCATAAGCGAGCACTCGGGCTGACCCGTATACGAGTTCCGTGGGGAGAACTGCCTCTGCTCCATAGACTAGAGCGAAAGGTGTCTGGCCAGTGGCTCGATTTGGCATCGTCCTGATCGACCAAAGAACCACCGGCAGCTCCTCGATCCAGTTTCTTCAGCACTTGCGCAGCCTGTCGGAAGTCCTGGTTTTGAGTCCACGCAGCACTTCAGCATTTGCCCTCTCCGCTTGACCGTTGCTTCTCGGGTGAGCAACAGAAGCAAAGCAGACCTTGGCGCCAAGATCTTGGACGTACTGCATGAAGGTGCGGCTCGTGAATTGTGTACCGTTGTCGGTGATGATCCTCTTAGGGACCCCGAAGCGGCAAACAATCGACCTGAAGAACTTGACTGCTGACTGTGCTGTCACCTTCCTCACTGCTTCCACTTCCGGCCACTTTGTGAACTTGTCGATTGCAACGTACAAGTACTCAAAGCCCCCGACTGCTCGGGGAAAGGGGCCGAGGATGTCGAGCCCCCAGACCGAAAATGGCCAGGATAAAGGGATCGTCTGGAGAGCTTGAGCTGGCTGGTGTATCTGCTTGGAATGGAACTGGCACGCTTCACACTTGGTTACTTGTGCAGTTGCATCCTGGAGGGCCGTCGGCCAAAAGAAACCTTGCCTGAATGCCTTGCCGGCAAGTGTTCTTGCGCCAATGTGGTGACCACATATGCCTCCATGTATCTCTGCCAACAGCTTTTGTCCGTCTTCCCGGTGAACACACTTCAATTTCACACCGTTGAGTCTTCTTCTGTACAGTGCATTGTTGACAAACTGGTACATACTTGATTGCCGGGCTACTCTTTCCGCTTCTTCTTGCTCTTCGGGAAGTTCTCATGTCTGAAGGAAACGGACAATCTGCTGTGCCCATGCTGGAGCTTGTGGCTCGACAACAAGGACTAAAGGCACATCTGCTGCTGCGGGAACATTCGCTTCTACGGCGAGAACCTGCGGCTCAGCCGGAGCTTGACGTTCCTCGGCAAGCTTGCCGGAGCAAAACTTGTCGGGAGCCTCTGCTTCGACGGAACAAACCCTAGGGCTTGCCGAAGCAGACTGCTCCTCAACACCCTTGGTGTTGATCTTGGGGACCTTCTTGGCGGCGGCTTCGGGAAGCTCTGCCGGAAAATAGTCACCAGAAATCAACTTCCTCTTCTTGTTCTGTCCAGTTGATGGCGTTACAGACGGTTGAGTCAGCTTGAGCACAAAGATCCCTGGTTCCGCAGGTAACTTAAGTGCGGCGCACTTTGACAGGCCATCGACAATGTCGTTCTGAGCTTTTGGAACATGCTCCATCTGTAGGCCGTCAAAGAGCTCTTCTAGCTTTCTCACTTCATCAACGTAGGCTTCCATCAATGGACTCTGATAACTCTTGTTCACTTGGCGGACGACAAGCTATGAGTCACCCCTGACAATGAGCTTCTTGATCCCAAGGTCTGCCGCGATCCTGAGACCGGCAAGCAAACATTCATACTCTGCGGTATTGTTTGTTGCTTGCTCCTTGGGAAAGTGCATCTGCACTACATACTTGAGGTGCTCTCCGGTGGGTGCGACAAGCAGCACGCCAGCACCGGCGCCTTGCAGCGAGAAGGCACCATCAAAGTACATCAGCCACTCTTTGCTTGCTTCCTTGACGGGGATGCTTGTTTCTGGAATTTCTTCATCTGGTGTTGGCGTCCACTCTGCTATGAATTCTGCCAATGCTCTGCTTTGGATAGTTGAAGTGCTCTCAAACTTGAGGCCAAAGCTTGACAGTTCCAGTGCCCACTCAACAATCCTGCCTGTTGCTTCTGGATTCTGCAGTATCCTCTTCAGCGGAAAACGAGTGACCACTGTGATCTCATGTGCTTGGAAGTAATGGCGCAGCTTTCTCGAGGCCATGAGAAGGCCGAAAAGCAATTTCTGCACACCAGAGTACCTTGTCCTAGCCCCCTGCAGAAGGGAACTGACAAAGTAAACTGGGCGCTGCACCATTCTCTTCCGTATCTCTTCGCGCGCCTGCGCAGATCCATCTTTGTCGGGACCAGAGCTTGTTGGGGAAGCCCCCTGCTTGTCGCTGGATGCGCCTGCCGCGATTGCTGGCTCATCATCTGCCTCTCTCTCCGCTACTAACGCAGCACTAACCACTTGATTGGTTGCCGCTATGTACATCAGCAACTTCTCTTGTGGCTTAGGTGCGACAAGTGTTGGAGTGGAGGACAGGTATCTCTTCAAGTCTTGCAGCGCAGCCTCCGCTTCCGGAGTCCATTTCATTGGACCTGCCTTTTTCAATATTTTGAAAAATGGTAGGGCGCGCTCAGCAGACTTAGAGATAAACCTGTTGAGAGCAGCCACGCAACCTGCAAGTCTTCGTACATCCTTGACGCGCTTTGGTGCTTCAATCTGCTCAATGGCCTTAATCTTGTCGGGATTGGCTTCAATTCCCCGCTGAGACACGAAGAACCCGAGAAGCTTGCCGGAAGGGACTCCAAACACACACTTCTCGGGGTTGAGCTTGAGGCTGATCTTGCGCAGATTTGCAAAGGTCTCGTCTAAATCTTGAATCAGAGTTGCCCTGTCCTTGCTCTTGACCACTATGTCATCCATGTAGGCTTCCACATTTCTGTGTATTTGGGGCTCAAAAGCGACATGGACTACCCTTGCAAATGTTGAACCAGCATTCTTTAAACTGAAAGGCATCCGTATGAAACAGTACATGCCACATGGAGTGATGAATGCGGTCTTCTCCTCATCCTCTTCCACCATGAAGATCTGATGGTATCCTGAGTATGCGTCAAGAAATGAAAGCAAGTCACATCCGGCCGTGGAGTCAACAATCTGGTCAATGCGCGGCAAGTGAAATGGGTCTTTGGGACAAGCTTTATTAACATCGGTAAAGTCGATGCAAGGCCTCCATTTCCCGTTTGCCTTGCGCACGACTACAGGATTGGCCAACCACGTAGGATGGAGCACTCCTTTGACAAGGCCTGCTGCTTCCAACTTCTTGATCTTTTCTGCGATGAATTCTTGGCGCTCCACTGCTTGCTTCCTGACCTTCTGCTTGACGGGCCGTGCATGAGGACAGACGGCAAGATGGTGCTCAATTACTTTCCTGGGAACACCGGGGATGTCAGACGGTTGCCACGCAAACACGTCGACGTTCGCCCGTAGGAAAGCAATGAGCGCGCTTTCCTATTTAGGGTCAAGAGTGGCACTGATGGTGAAGGTACCACCAGTGCCGTCCTCCTTGGCGGACACTTTCTTGGTCTCTGGCGGAGCTGCCATTGTCTTCTTACACTTGCTAGTGGAGCTCGATGGTGCGTCCTCGACGGTAGCGCAGCACTCCGAAGAGGTGCGCTTGCCGGAGTGGGCATCAGAACTCTTGCCGGACTTGGTCTTCTTCTTCCCCTCGGGAGCTTCAACGTCAAGTGACTTGCGATCTGTTGCGGCTGCCGCTTCCCGGTAGATCTTGTCGGCGCAGATAAGAGCATCCTTCTTGTCGCCAGGGACAGAGATGACACTTATCGGGCCTGGCATCTTGAGCATGTTGTATGCATAGTTAGAGGCTGTCATGAACTTGGCGAGTGCTGGTCGGCCGAGTATTCCATTGTAAGGCAATGGAAAATCGGCAACGTCAAAAGTGACACTCTCAGTCCTGAAGTTCAACTCGCTGCCAAATGTCACCGGCAACGTGACCTTCCCCTTCGGCTTGCTCCTTCCCGGGTTGATTCCTTGGAATGTGCCGGTCTCTTCAAGCTCGCTGTCAGGGATCTGGAGTTTCTGGAGTACAGTGGAGGAGATCAGGTTCAAGCCGGCCCCGCCGTCAACTAGCATCTTAGTGACCTTGTGGTTGCGGATAGTTGGTGAAACCAACATCGGCAAGCACCCGACCGCAGTTGTGCGATCAGGGTGGTCCTCAATATCAAAGATGATAGGCGTGCTGGACCATTTCAGAAGCTTGCGCGACTCGACGGGTGGTTCTGCCGCATTGACTTCCCGCACCCACTGCTTGAGTTGACGGTGTGAAGTATGCAGAGAAGCACCGCCGTTAATGCACAAGACCTCTGTGGCTTTCTGGAACTCCTGCTCACTGGTCTCGACATCATCCATGGCTTCATCGTCGTCGTCATCTTCATACTTGTCGCGGCCGCGGGGAGGTCTGTCTCCTTGCCGCTGCTTGGCCTTGCCGCGACGCCCCCCCGTCCGGGGTGCTTCGTGCCGGATCCTCCAGCACTTCCTTGGGCTTTCTCCTTGTCGCGTCGCTCGTATTCAGCCTTTTGCTGCTCGACAAGCTGCTCGACCTTCTTGCAGCTCTGGAGGTCATGGCCCTTGGTGCGGTGGATCTTGCAATACTGCTTGTTGGTGCCGTCCTGCTTGTCGGCGACCGCCACAGCCTGGGAGTTGGTGCATGCGGCAATCTCCTTGCCGGAGCTACCAGCTTTGGCTTTCTTGGCGCCGCCTTCGTTGCCGGACTGCTCAACGACTAGCACATCTTTGCCTTTCTTCTTCCTGTTGTTCCGCTGCCGGTTTTTCTTTGTCGGGGCAGCATCCTCGCTGTCAGATCCCCCTGCTCCTGTATTCTCTCCGGGGAGTTTCCTCCCTTCCTCAGCACGTGCACACTTGTCGGCCAGGGCATACAGCTCACTGACGTCTCTGATCTTGCACATCGCCATCTCCTCCCGCATCCTGTGGTTACACACGTTCTGATGGAACGCGCTGATTACCGCGGCAGGGTGGACATCTGGGATGTTGTGCTCTACACGGCTGAATCTCTGAATGTACTTGCGCAGGGGCTCTCCTTCCTTCTGGGCGAGCAGATGAAGGTCACTCTCTTGGCCATGAGGTTTGTGGCCGCCTGTAAAGGCGCCGACAAACTGATGGCATAGGTCTGCCCAGGAGGATATGGAGTTGTCCGGCAAGTGCATGAGCCAGGACCTGACGTTGGGCTTGAGCACCAGCGGGAAGTAGTTGGCAAGGATCTTGTCGTCTCGCCCCCCGGCAGCTTGCACCGCGATGGTGTAGATGCTGAGGAACTCCGACGGATGCGACTTGCCGTCGTACTTCTCTAGTACGTCTGGCTTGAAATTCTTCGTGCTGGGCCACTGGACATGCCGCCGCTCACGAGTAAACGCAGGGCAACCTACTGCGTACGGCAAGTCGCCTGGTTCCCCTGGCGCATGCATGTCGACAGAGGGCCCAGCGCGCTGGTCCGATTGACGTTGCGCTTCTCTTTGGCGCTCGATGCGAGTACGAGCGTCTTCTTGCTGTCGTTCGTGAAGAACTTGGCGCTGATCGCGACGAGTTCGCGGATCTGATGATGCGGTGGAGTCGCTGTCGAGGTGGATCCGGCGAGTCGGCGATCTTGGCCTTCGGGGCGGAGAGTGGACGGTGGTTGCACCTCCACCAGTCTTGTCGCCACCGGCTTGTGCCTGGCTGGCTTGCCGCGGCTGCGACGTGCTCGGCTGCCGTGGAGTGTCGCCGTTGGCGAAGCCGATGAGACTCTAAATGGTGGCCCTCCAGTCGTCGATCTTGTCTGCCGTTGGAGGGTAGTCCAGGAGGAGTTGAGCTCGTGCCAAAGCTTCTGCTGAAGTGGCGGGTGGCGGTGGTGAATAGTGTGAGGAGCGGGATATGCTCGGACTTCTAACTATGTTAGAAGGAGCAGTATCCCGTCCAGGCGACCGTGCCTCGCTCGTGCCAGCATGTTGGTGTGCATGCTGGTCTTGAGCATTCCGAGATCCACCAGCTCGATCTTGGTCCAGCAGACGTATGGCACCGTGAGTACCATGACGCTGCCGGTCCCGCGCCTCCTGAGATGGGCGCGGTGCATGTACGGACGCCGAGGTCTTGGAGTGCGCCCGGTCGTTGTGGGAGCCGACTACGCCGCCGATGGGCAGCTCAGCCTTGTCCTTGGACTTAGCAGCACCGTGAGCTCCCTCGTCGACGCCCGTTCTTCCGCCGGCGTCTACCCCACCAGCCGCTTGCTCCGGCGGTGGTGGGTTCGGCGCGGACGGAGCAGCCGCCTCCGAAGCCTTCTTCTTCGGCGGCATGTCGATGAAGACGATGAAGATCTAGCTCGTGTGAACGCCGGATCAGGTTCACGCAACCTCGACGCCCCCTACCTGGTGCGCCAAAGATGTCAGGGAAACGGATCCACGAGCACCTATGGTACCGGCGGACCGAGCCCCTTTCGGTTCGGCGGGGGGCGGAGATCGCAAGAAGAGCAGATCGAGGCGAATCACACGAGCAGTTTACCTAGGTTCGGGCTGCACGGATGCGTAAAACCCTACTCTTGCTTTGTGGTTTGTATTGAGTTCTTGCTCAGGACCGCTGGGTGCTACAGTACGCACTAGCAGCTAACGAGACCGAGCGTGAGTGTTCTTCTCCGTCCTCCCCTCTCTACGTTGCGCATGGGCCTCCTTTTATATGCTCAAGGGGTCACCGACATGTGGCAACGTAGACAAGGGTAAAAATGGAAAGATGTTGCGGTTGGTGCAACTACCTGTACAGTGCATCATACCTAACCCTGACGGCAGGGGACAAGGGCATTAAATGCCCGTCTGCGTCGCCCAAATAGTGCAAAAAGGGGCCGTCAGGGACGCCACCGCTCGCCATGATGGCGATCTTGTCAGCACCGCTTGCCACCGCGCACCGCTGGCTGCACAGCCTCCCGCCACGTATGCCTGGAAAGGTCCTAGAGCGACACGTTGGTGGATGTGCTGGAGTGCGGGTACAGAGTGGTAGCTTGCCGCGGCAAGCGCCTTGCCGCGGTCGTTGTCTTGTCGCGTCCGGGAGCTTGTCGCTCACCGGGCCTTGCCGGGACGCGTGGCGCGTCGCGGCAAGTTCCTTGAGATGCCTTGGTTGGCCTTCCCGGCAAGCTGCTCTTGCCGGGGCCT
Source organism: Secale cereale (assembly GCA_902687465.1). NCBI lineage: Eukaryota > Viridiplantae > Streptophyta > Magnoliopsida > Poales > Poaceae > Secale > Secale cereale. Next base: position 1,908,976 of record LR738714.1, read on the forward strand.
TGTGCTTTGAGTGGCCTTCCCGGCAAGCTCCTCTTGCCGGGGCCTTGTCTCCTTGGCTTGAATACTTTGTTCTTGAATGGCTCCAAAGGAACCACGGAGGTCCTTGGCGGTCGCCCGGCAAGCCTTGCCGCGGTATGCTGCGACTGCCCATGCACAAGTTCGGGATACTAGGGTACCCCTACTCTAGTACACCGACAGGGTTAGACTTAAATGTGCGAGTCATATTCTTCATGATGCTCTCGTTATGTTTCAATTTTCATATTTTATGCGAGCATCATTGAAATCATCATGCCTAGCTAGGGGCGTTAAACGACAGCGCTTGTTGGGAGGCAACCCAACTTTATTTTTGTTCTTTGCTTTTTTTCTTCTTCTATTTAGTAATAAATATTGCATCTAGCTTCTTTTTAGATGTGGTTTTGTGTTTAATTTAGTGTTTGTGTCAAGTAGAACCTTTGGGAAGACTTGCGTGAAGTTTATGCGATCATGCTATAAAAAACAGAAACTTTAGCGCTCACGAGATTAGCTACCATTTTTTATAGAAGAGTACTTTTTAGTTGATTCTTTTTGCAGATGATTAATATACAAATTCCTCAGGTTTACCAATTTATTTCAGAATTTTTAGAGTTACATAAGTATTCGAAAGTTACAGATTGCTACAGACTGTTCTGTTTTTGACAAATTCTGTTTTCCGTGTGTTGTTTGCTTATTTTGATGAATCTATGAATAGTATCAGAGGGTATGAACCATAGAGAAGTTGGAATATGGTAGATATTACACCAATATGAATTTAGAATGAGTTCGCAACAGTAACCAAGTGGTGGTTTTATTTTCTTATACTAACGGAGCTTACGAGTTTTTTGTTGAGTTTTGTGTTGTGAAGTTTTCATGTTTTGGGTAAAGATTCGATGGACTATGGAATAAGGAGTGGCTAGAGCCGAAGCTTGGGGATGCCCAAGGAACCCCAAGGTAATATTCAAGGACAACCAAGAGCCTAATCTTGGGGATGCCCCGGAAAGGCATCCCCTCTTTCGTCTTCATCTATCAGTAACTTTACTTGATGCTATATTTTTATTCACCACATGATATGTGTTTTGCTTGGAGCGTCATTTTGTTTTATTTTTTTGCTTGATGTTTGAATAATATCACAAGATCTGAAATTCTTAAATGTTAGAGATTCTCCACATAGTTACATAATTATTCAACTACTCATTGATCTTCACTTATATCGTTTGGAGTAGTTTGTCTTTTGCTCTAGTGCTTCACTTATATCTTTTAGAGCACGGCGGTGGTTTTATTTTGACAAAATATATGAACTCTCATGCTTCACTTATATTATTTTGAGAGTCTTTTATAACATCATGGTAATTCGCTTTGGTTATAAAACTAGTCCTAATATGATAGGCATCCAAGTTGGGTATAGTAAAAACTTTCATTCAAGTGCATTGAATATTATGAGAAGTTTGATACTTGATGATTGTTTTGAGATATGAGGATGGTGATATTAGAGATATGCTAGTGGGGTAATTATGAACTCAATAAATACTTGTGTTAAAGTTTGTGATTCTCGAAGCATGCACGTATGGTGAACCGCTATGTGACGAACTTAGAGCATGAGGTATTTATTGATTGTCATCCTTTGTGTGGAGGTCGTGAACACGCGATGGTTAACTCCTACCAACCCTTACCCTAGGAGCATGCATTAAATATTCTGTTTTGATGACTCGTAGATTTTTGCAATAAGTATATGAGTTCTTTATGACTAATGTTGAGTCCATTGATTATACCCACTCTCACCATTCCACCATTCCTAGCCTATCTTGTACCGCGCTACTTTCGCCAGTACCATACACCCACCATATACCTTCCTCAAAACAGCCACCATACCTACCTATCATGACATTTCCATAGCCATTCCGAGATATATTGCCATGCAACTTTCCACCGTTCCGTTCATATGACACGCTTCATATTGTCATATTGCCATGCATAATCATGTAGTTGGCATAGTATTTGTGGCAAAGCCACCATTAACAATTCATTCATACATGTCACTCTTGATTCATTGCACATCCCGGTACACCGCCGGAGGCATTCACATAGAGTCATATTTTGTTCTAGCTTCGAGTTGTAATCTTTGAGTTGTAAGTAAATAAAAGTGTGATGATCTTCATTATTAGAGCATTGTCCCGTGTGAGGAAACAAAAAAATAGATGGCCCACAAAATAGAGAGGGGCTAAAAAAAAGAAAAAAAAAAGAGGAAAGCCCCTCCAAAAAATGAGAGAAAAGAGAGAAGGGACAATGCTACTATCCTTTTCCACACTTGTGCTTCAAAGTAGCACCATGATCTTCATGATAGAGAGTCTCTTGTTTTGTCACTTTCATATACTAGTGGGAATTTTCATTATAGAACTTGGCTTGTATATTCCAACGATGGGCTTCCTCAAATGCCCTAGGTCTTCACGAGCAAGCAAGTTGGATGCACATCCACTTAGTTTCTTTTGATGAGCTTTCATACACTTATAGCTCTAGTGCATCCGTTGCATGGCAATCCCTACTCACTCACATTGATATCTATTGATGGGCATCTTCATAGCTCGTTGATACGCCTAGTTGATGTGAGACTATCTTCCTCCTTTTTATCTTCTCCACAACCACCACTCTATTCCACCTATAGTGTTATATCCATGGCTAACGCTCATGTATTGCGTGAAAGTTGAAAGGTTTGAAAAATTTGAGTATGAAAACAAGTGCTTGGCTGAAAGTGGGGTTGTGCATGATATGAATATTTTGTGTGATGAAGAGGGAGCATAGCCAGACTATATGATTATGTAGGGATAACTTTCTTTGGCCATGTTATTTTGAGAAGACATGATTGCTTTCTTAGTATGCTTGAAGTATTATTATTCTTATGTCAATATAGACTTTTTCTTGAATCTTTCGGATCTGAACATTCATGCCACAATAAAGAAATTACATTGAGAATTATGTTGGTTAGCATTCCTGTAACATCCCAAATTTTCAAATTTAGAATGTCAATAGAATTGTTTTAAACTTGTTTGTATTGCAAAAAAAATTAATTTTCCAAAATTTCATTTGTGTTATTAAATGTTCACCGTTTTATATATTAGTGATAATATTTTACTGTGTGTTGTGGTATAATTATTAATTTATTTTTAGAAAGTCATCTAGTATTTTTATGTGTAGTCAAACTTTTGCTGTGTAAAGGTTATTTTCTTTATTGCCAGAAATCACTATTCACTTAATGTCCAGCGCACAGCACCAGCGCACACAACAACCCAGCGGCGGCCCAAGTCCTTTTCCTCGCGTGCGCCGAAGCGGCAGTAGCGTCAGCTAACCTGCCGGCCCATTTTGGCGCAGCACTGCAGCCCAGCACCGCACCCATGCTTTCGTTTTTGTTTTTCTTCTTCTTTTCTTCCCTCTCTCCCGCTGACTGCTCTGGCCCACTAGGTCGTCTCTTTCCTCAGGACGAACTCCTGTTCGTTCACGTTTCATCTCGTTGCCGATCCAAATCCTCGCTGATTCGGCCCAGTCTTTGCCCCTAGGCCGCGGAATCCACTCCATAAATATTCCCCGTCTTCTTCTCGGTCGATTTTTGGCAAAATCCCTCTCTCCCGTGTCCTAGAACACCCCCACGACCTCACCGATCTTTTCGCCGGCCGAAGCTTCCGCCACCGCCGTTTTCATCGCCGACAGAGGGTCTCAGCACCTCTCCTCCCCTATGTTATCTTCGCCTTGGCCTCATCTCTCTCCCTCACCAATTATTTCTTGCAGGGAGGCACTACACCATGTAAACCGAGCTCGTCCCGAAGATCAACTCCGCCGCCGCCGCCGCCGCTCCAGCCACTCGCCATCGTCGCTGGAGGCCGTCCCCGAAGCTTCTGAGGTCATCCATGATATCACCTTACTTCTCTCGTCCAGGAGCTTCATCTCCGAGCGCCACCAAGCCCCTTAGCCGTCGCTGTCGTCGAAGTCCCTACTGCCGCGGTTCATCTTGCCCAAGTCCGGCGGCCTACCCCTGTGTTTGTCCGGTGAGCCGTCCCCATCCGTCCGATCTCTGTTGGGCGGCTACGATTAGATCTCTGTTTTTTTCCGCTGAAATGTTTTGTGTTATAAACTGGCCGTCCACCGCTTAAGCCTTGCAGCGAACACCCATCACCGATTGCCGTGATGCCACGTGTCACCTCCACAGCTGCCACAGCAGTTCTTCCAGGAACTGTTTTGGCACAATTAATTTTTGGGCAGATTTCACATCAAATATTTAATTAGGTATATCTTTTAGTCTGTAACTCCAAATTCACCGATTCTTTTTCCTGTGTACTCGTAGAGACCAGGAGAATATTGTAGAACCAAAATTTCATATGTTTGCACTGTTTAAATTTGAATTTGCTCAAATTTGAATTCAAACTTTTGGAGGCCATATCTTTTAAACCGTAGATCCAAATCAGTTGGTTCTTTTTGCATTGTGATCCTACTAGCATGTAAATAGTAGAAACCTACTGATATGTTCTGTTAATTATATTTTTATTTGAATTCTTTGTTTTACTTTATTGTGTGTTATGTGAGTACGGTTTATTTATCGGTGCTTTCGTTATCGTATAGATTGTTCGGAGTGTCAAGCGGATCAGAATTAAGTGTTAGAGTACTTCAACACTGTTCCAGGCAAGTTTGCACTTTTGATTTTGCACCTCCTATATTCTGCTATGCATGTGTGGTTTCATGTTTTGATAAATGTTTGGCTTGATATGTGTATCCCGTGTTGCCATGTTTTGTTATTGATTGTGTTATGAGATGGTGTGATCAACTTGATATGGTAGACGTGGGCATGTGTCGCGTGATTTGTGGAAGTGGTGAGCGCTTATAGCCGTAGGCTCGGGACTTTTCCTCGGGTGAATGCGTCATTGGTTGAGCGCTCTATTGTCCCTAGAGAATGCGCCATGACTGAGCGCACTTGAGTTGTCGGGGATTTTTCTCACGTGAATGCGTCACTGGCTGAGCGCTCTATTGTCCCTAGAGAATGCGCCAGGGCTGAGCGCACCTGAGACATCTTGGAGATCATTATCATCCGGGTTTGTGTGTACCTTGCCTATGCAGTGGAGGTAGGTGAAGATAGTTTTACGCGAAACCAAACTTGAGTGTTTTGTTTATCATACTTTGCTTGTGGATGTAGGTTTGCTTTATCATTATGTGTAATTTGCCAATACATTCAATGTATTGACCCTTTGTGGCTGCAACTTATCGTGTTGCAGGTTTTTCAGATGATCAGTGAGATACAGTAGGGTCGCGAGTCTTCACTCAACATTTTCTCCAGTGGGCATTGATGGACTCATTTATTTGCTTATGCTACCTTTCCGCTGTTATTATTGAATAAAGTTAGCTATTTGCTACTCAGTTTGTAATACTTTGTATATTCTGGATCATACGTCATAGTAAATGATGCACTTTTTATTTGATATCCCTAAGTACTGTGTGTGCTAGCGAGTCGATCCAGGGACTAGCACGGTAAGCACAAAGACATCGAATCTTATCAGACTCGGGTCGTTACAATTCCACATCAAAAATTCTGTATTTATCATTTACCTACTCGAGGACGAGCAGGAATTAAGCTTGGGGATGCTTGATACGTCTCCAACGTATCTATAATTTTTGATTGTTCCATGCTACTATATTGTCCTTCTAGGATGTTTTATGGGCTTTTATATATACTTTTATATGATTTTTGGGACTAACCTATTAACCTAGAGCCCAATGCCAGTTCCTGTTTTTCTCCTGTTTTGGGGTATCGCAGAAAAGGAATATCAAATGGAGCCCAATTGACCTGAAATTCAACGGAGGTGATTTTTGGACCAGAAGAAGCCCACGGAGTACCAGAGGTGGACCAGGAGATGGACGGGCTGCCCACGAGGGTAGGGGGCGCCCCCCCTATTGGGTGCGCCCCCTGCCTCGTGGACAGCCCGGAGACCCCCTTTACTTGCCCCCGACTCCAACACCTCCTATATATACTGAAACCTCCGGAAAGTAACCTAGATTGGGAGTTTCGCCGCCGAAACCTCTGTTGCTACCAAAAACCAATCTGGACCCGTTTTGGCACCCTGCCGGAGGGGGAATCCCTCTCCGATGGCCATCTTCATCATCCCGGCGCTCTCCATGATGAGGGAGGAGTAGTTCACCCTCGGGGTTGAGGGTATGTACCAGTAGCTATGTGTTTGATCTCTCTCTCTCTCTCTCTCACTCTCTCTCTCTCGTGTTCTTGATATGGCACGATCTTGATGTATCGCGAGCTTTGCTATTGTAGTTGGATCTTATGATGTTTCTCCCCCTCTACTCTCTTGTAATGGATTGAGTTTTCCCTTTGAAGTTATCTTATTGGATTGAGTCTTTAAGGATTTGAGAACACTTGATGTATGTCTTGCTTGGGATACCTTTGGTGACAATGGGGTATTCTATCGATTCACTTGATGTATGTTTTGGTGATCAACTTGCGGGTTCCGTGACCTTGGGAATCTATGCATAGGGGTTGGCACACGTTTTCGTCTTGACTCTCTGGTAGAAACTTTGGGGCACTCTTTGAAGGTCTTTGTGTTGGTTGAATAGATGAATCTGATATTGTGTGATGCATATCGTATAATCATGCCCATGGATACTTGAGGTGACAATGGAGTATCTAGGTGACATTAGTGTTTTGGTTGATTTGTGTCTTAAGGTGTTATTCTAGTATGAACTCTATGATAGATTGAATGGAAAGAATAACTTCGGTTTTTTACTACGGACTCTTGATTAGATTGATCAAAAAGAATAACTTTGAGGTGGTTTTGTACCCTACCATAATCTCCTTGTTTGTTCTCCACTATTATTTACTTTGGAGTGAATCTTTGTTGCATGTTGAGGGATAGTTATATGATCTAGTTATGTTATTATTGTTGAGAGAACTTGCACTAGTGAAAGTATGAACCCTAGGCCTTGTTTCCTATCATTGCAACACCGTTTATGCTCACTTTTACCACTTGCTACCTTGCTGTTTTTATATTTTCAGAATACAAAAACCTATATCTACCATCCATATTGCACTTGTATCACCATCTGTTCACCGAACAAGTGCACCTATACAATTTACCATTGTATTGGGTGTGTTGGGGACATAAGAGACTCTTTGTTATTTGGTTGCAGGGTTGTTTGAGAGAGACTATCTTCATCCTACGCCTCCCACGGATTGATAATCCTTAGGTCATGCACTTGAGGGAAATTTGCTACTGTCCTACAAACCTCTGCACTTGGAGGTCCAACAACGTCTACAAGAAGAAGGTTGCATAGTAGACATCACACTCAAATATGGTAATACGTACAGTAGAGCTAAAAATACAATTATGCATGTGAAATAGTTTCTGGTTGCAAGTGGTTACAATGGGGTATTCTATCGATTCACTTGATGTATGTTTTGGTGATCAACTTGCGGGTTCCGTGACCTTGGGAATCTATGCATAGGGGTTGGCACACGTTTTCATCTTGACTCTCTGGTAGAAACTTTGGGGCACTCTTTGAAGGTCCTTGTGTTGGTTGAATAGATGAATCTGATATTGTGTGATGCATATCGTATAATCATGCCCATGGATACTTGAGGTGACAATGGAGTATCAAGGTGACATTAGTGTTTTGGTTGATTTGTGTCTTAAGGTGTTATTCTAGTATGAACTCTATGATAGATTGAATGGAAAGAATAACTTCGTTTTTTTACTACAGACTCTTGAATAGATTGATCAGAAAGAATAACTTTGAGGTGGTTTTTTACCCTACCATAATCTCCTCGTTTGTTCTCCGCTATTATTTACTTTGGAGTGAATATTTGTTGCATGTTGAGGGATAGTTATATGATCTAGTTATGTTATTATTGTTGAGAGAACTTGCACTAGTGAAAGTATGAACCCTAGGCCTTGTTTCCTATCATTGCAAAACCGTTTATGCTCACTTTTACCCCTTGCTACCTTGCTGTTTTTATATTTTCAGAATACAAAAACCTATATCTACCATCCATATTGCACTTGTATCACCATCTCTTCACCGAACTAGTGCACCTATACAATTTACCATTGTATTGGGTGTGTTGGGGACATAAGAGACTCTTTGTTATTTGGTTGCAGGGTTGTTTGAGAGAGACCATCTTCATCCTACGCCTCCCACGGATTGATAATCCTTAGGTCATGCACTTGAGGGAAATTTGCTACTGTCCTACAAACCTCTGCACTTGGAGGTCCAACAACGTCTACAAGAAGAAGGTTGCGTAGTAGACATCACACTCAAATATGGTAATACGTACAGTAGAGCTAAAAATACAATTATGCATGTGAAATAGTTTCTGGTTGCAAGTGCATCCCACACAGTCAGTCGCCACTAAACATTTCCGTTCGTATGTAAATCCCACACAGTCGCTCCAAGGAAAACGTTTTCGTTCACAGGTACATCACACACAACTTCGCCCGTTAAATCATTTGTGATAGCTTTGCATTGCACACGATATTAAAAAAATTATCGTTTGCGTTATTGAATGCATCACACACGGTGCGTAGAAGAAACTGTGTGACAAAGGCTATCCATCACACATAGTTTTTTTATGGTAAACGTTTGCGCAAGGTGGCCTAACGCAAATAGTTTTCAAGAGTATGTCGTGTGTGATTGTTCATTGATCCAACACGGTTTATTCCTAGAAAAACTGTGTGCGTTACCTGAGGTCATCGCCCACAGTATTTTCTCAATAACCGTTTGTAATAGAAAAACCGAATTAGCAGGCTAATTCGCCATTAGCAGGCTAATTGCCCTATTATTAATAATCATGCCCATCCCGGTGTCAATCAAGCAATTGTTTTCATACTTTAACATTCTTAAACCTTTTCAACTCTTCACGCAATACATGAGCGTGAGCCATGGATATAGCACTATGGGTGGAATGAAAGGTGGTAATAGACAAAAGGAGGGAGAAAGCCTCACATCAACTAGGCAAATCAATCGCCTATGGAGATTTCCATCAATCGATATCAACATGAGTGAGTAGGGATTGCCATGTAATAGATGCACCAGAGCTATACGTGTATGAAAGCTCAAAAGACAACTAGTGGGTGTGCATCAACTTGCTTGCTCATGAAGACCTAGGTCATTTGAGGAAGCCCATCGTTGGATTATACAAGCCAAGTTCTATAATGAAAAATTCCCACTAGTGATATATGAAAGTGACAACATAGGAGACTCTCTATCATGAAGAACATGGTGCTACTTTGAAGCACAAGTGTGGAAAAAGATAGTAACATTGTCCCTTCTCTCTTTGTCTCTCATTTTTTTGGGTGGGCTTCTTTGGCCTCTTTTGTTTATTTGGGCTTCATTGGCCTCTTTTATTTTTGATAACCTCACATGGGAAAATGTTCAAATAATGATGATCATCACACTTTTATTTACTTAGAACTCGATATTACAACTCGATACTAGAACAAAGATATGTTCAAATAATGATGATCATCACACTTTTGGGGTTCGCTTGGACATTTTTATACATTAACTACAGACACATGTTCTAATGCATATAAATTGGTTGAAAATTCAAATATGTGTCCTTGGTTGCATGCTTAGGTCCCATGGAAAAATGGGAATGAATGTCAAACACCCTACCACCGTCACTCGGCCGCAAACATTGAGATACCTGGTTTTTAAATTCTAGTAAATCCAAAGCTCGTCTGAAATTCATGAAACTTGGCATGGTATCATGGAATGGCATCTACATGATGTGGTAATTTTGTTGTCCCATTTGGGGCAGGTTTGGGGATATGCTTCTCACAAACCAGAGCTTCTCACAACAAGCCTGATGGTTTTGGTAGGGAATGTTTCACCTTTATGGACAAAATGATATCCATTGCATCTTCTTGATTTATTTCCTAGTGTCAATATAGAACAACATGAGGGTTGTGTCAATTTTTGGGATTTTTCGGGCTTCGCTTGGACATTTTTATACATTAACTGAGTTTTCTAGTCATTCATGTGCATAATTCAAATTTGAACTACATGCACACGCTCTAATGCATATAAATTGGTTGAAAATTCAAATATGTGTCCTTGGTTGCATACTTAGGTCCCATGGAAGAAATGGGAATGAATGTCAAATACACTGCCACTGTCACCCAACCGCAAACATTGAGATATCTTGTTTTTAAATTCTAGGAAATCCAAAGCTCGTCTGAAATTCATGATACTTGGCATGCTATCATGGAGCGGCATCAACATGCCGTGGTAATTTTTTTGTCCCATTTGGGGCAGGCTTGGGGATATGCTTCTCACAAACCAGAGCTTCTCACAGCAAGCCTGATGGTTTCGGTAGGGAACGTTTCACCGTTCTGGACAAAACGATATCCATTGCCTCTTCTCGAGTTCAATTTTTTCCTAGTGCCAACATAGAACAACATGAGTATCGTGTCAATTTCGGGGATTTTTCGTGGTTCGTTTGGACATTTTTATGCATTAATTGAGTTTTCAAAGCATTTATGTGCATAATTCAAATTTGAACTACTTGCACATGATCTAATGCATATAAATTGGTTGAAATTTCAAATATGTGTCCCTGGTTGCATGCTTAGGTCCCATGCAAGAAATGGGAATGAATGTCAAACACCCTGCCACCGTCACTCAGCCGCAAACATTGAGATACCTGGTTATTAAATTCTAGTAAATCCAAAGCTCGTCTGAAATTCATGAAACTTGGCATGCTATCATGGAGCGGCATCAACATGTTGTGGTAATTTTTTTGTCCCATTTGGGGCAGGTTTGGGGATATGCTTCTCACAAACCAGAGCTTCTCACAACAAGCCCGATGGTTTCGGTACGGAACGTCCCACCTTTGGGGACGAAACGATATCCATTGCCTCTTATTGTTTCAAAAAATTTCTCGTGTCAACGTAGAACAATAGGAGTGTTCTATCAATTTCTGGGATTTTTGGGGTTCGTTTGGACATGTTATGCATTAATTGAGTTTTCAATGCATTTATGTGCATAAATCAAATTTGAACTACATGCACATGCTCCAATGCATACAAATTGGTTGAAAATTCAAATCTGTGTCCTTGGTTGCATGCTTCGGTCACATGCAAGAAGTGGGAATGAATGTCAAACACCCTACCATCGTCACTCGTCTGCAAACATTGAGATACCTGGTTTTTAAATTCTAGTAAATCCAAACCTCTTCTGAAATTCATGAAACTTGGCATGCTATCATGGAGCGGCATCAACATGCTGTGGTAATTTTTTTGTTCCATTTAGGGCAGGTTTGGGTATATGCTTCTCACAAACCAGAGCTTCTCACAACAAGCATGCTGGTTTCAATAGGGAACGTCCCACCCTTGGGGATGAAATGATATCCATTGCCTCTTATTGCTTTTAAAAAACATTCTCTTGTCAACATAGAACAACAGGAGTGTTGTGTCAATTTTTGGCATTTTTCGGGGTTCGTTTGGACATTTTTATGCATTAATTGAGTTTTCAATGCATTTATGTGCATAATTCAAATTTGAACTACATGCACATGCTCCAATGCATATAAATTGGTTGAAAAATCAAATCTTTGTCCTTGGGTGCATGCTTAGGTCCCATGCAAGAAATGAGAATGAATTTCAAACACCAGTGCACCATTGATTGCCAGCAAAACGTTGAGATACTTTGTTTTTAAATTCTAGCAAATCCAAAACTCGTGTGAAATTAACCAAACTTGGCATGCTATCATGGAATGGAACCCGACATGATGTGGTATTTTTCGTGTACATTATGAGAGAAGGCGCACTCGAATAACAACCAACAAAGGCATTTTGAAACAAATAGTTGCCACTCTAACATCGCAAATGTTTGTATAATTAAAATCGTGTGTGTTATGTTAACCATTCATGTGACGCCACATGTCTTCGTTTCAATGGCTATAGGAGGTTCCGTGCGGACAACTTCTTGATTGAATGGGAGGCGTGCGCACGCAGTCCGGTGTGTAGGCTTACCGAGAGGCGTGCATGCTATCCTCCAATGCGCAGGCTCACCGGGAAGCGTGCGAGCAGTACGCTGCCCAGGCTCACCGGGATGCGTGTCCGTGTGCGCTTCGCCACCCACCGCGGAGCCGGTCCCCGTGCGTTTGGGTACACCCACCGCGCCCGTGCCCGTGTGCGCGCCCCCCTCAGTGGCATGGGACGGCGTTGTCGACCGCTACCTCACAACGCCGACAGCTGCCGTCCTCCCATGCCCCGCCCGTCGATCGCGCGATGACATGATGTTTGATTTACATGTGAAGAACATTCTGCGCTGCATTGAAGACTTCAACAACGGTGTCCCGGAGGACGACAACGACAACGACGGCGAGGCACACCGCCTCCGCCGCCGCCGGAAATAGTTTTTTATTGGGTTTAATATTTTATCTCGATTATATGAATATAAATTCACAGTATGACTGAATGAAAGATATGGTTTGAGCGATGTTGCATTTTTCTCTCTTAATGTACAGACTTATCAAACGATTTTATTTTGAAAAAAACATCAATGGTTTTTAAATATAAAACACCCATCGCAAACATTTTAGTTAGAACACTCGTATGATAACCGACAACTTCCCCAGGAAGCCAAGGGAAAATGTGCCGAGCAGGATTTGTGCAGCTCTTGATCGCAAACGTTTAAGATAGAACACCCGTATGCAAAGTGAGAGCAAGATTTGTGCATCTGCTCAACGCAAGCGGTTCTTTTGAATGACCCGTGTGGAACCACTAACAAACAATTTGGTAAGATTTGCATCTGTCATATTGGGTATGTTGACATTTGTCAAACTGGCAAGATTGACATTTGTTGATCTAGTAACATTGCCATTTGTCAACCTTGTAACACTGCGATTTGTCAAAATATGAAACTAAAAATCAGTAGCAGTATCTAATTTTTGCAACTAAAATTTAGTAATTATGCATAGTTTTCATTCAAAGATTAAGGAGTCGTTCTTTATACAAACAGTTCAAATCGACAGCTGAACCGACCAAACTTTTCACCAATTGTTGCCAACCACATACTGAAATAGCTAGTTCTACTTTACATACTAGCTAATTTTAAGTACGTTGTACAGGTCCACCACATCTATAGTCAAATGAACCGAACAAAATAGCCCCTAAATACTACTACTATGGAGGGGCTTTGTACTACTTCCGGTAGCCTCTTCTCCGCCAAGCGCACTCAGTAATAGGTAGAGGAGGAGGAGAAGTCAACGGACGAGCTGGACAACTGTCATACGGTGCCTGCCGCTTCAGCGGCACTCACCTCGAACGCCCTCTGCTGCTCCAAATGACCCCTCTCAAAGCGGTGGTTCTCCTCGTAGATCTTCTGATTCCTTGCCTCTGAGGCGGCGTGTGCCGCGGCCACAATGGTGGTAAGGCTCTTTGCGTGCTCGACGAGGCGCTCCTCCTCCTCCCGCAGGAACTCGGTGTAACGCACAAGGTCACTGACGCACGTGCGGGCATCCACCTTCGCCTGCCGCCTTCGTGCGGCGATGGCGGAGCGGGTGATGACCCGAGTGGTAGACGGTGGGCTAGCGGCCACGGTGGCCGACGATGGGGTGGCGGCCACGATCACCACCACCCGCCTTCGGGCCACCGTGGCGGAGCGGGTGATGGCCACGGTGGCCGGTAGTGGGGTGGGGGCCATGACGGCCACCTCCCACGTTCGGGCCGCGACGGCGGAGCGGGCGATGGCCCTGGCTTTCGACGCTGGGGTGGCGGAAACGGCGGCCCGCAACAGCTGCCGACAGGCAGCGGCGGCGAAGCATATGGTCGGTGTTCCGGGCACACCCAATAGGACACCACGCGCACTACACTACGTCGGGGACTGCGCCATCGCCGCGGTGTAGCCTCCCAGCTGGATCTATCCTCTGATGACGGCGGAGTGGCTGAGCGATGGTACGTCTCCAATGTATCCACTTTTCCAAACACTTTTGCCCTTGTTTTGGACTCTAACTTGCCTGATTTGAATGGAACTAACCTGGACTGACGCTGTTTTCAGCAGAAGTGCCATGGTGTTATTTTTGTGGAGAAATAAAAGTTCTCAGAATGACCTGAAAATCAATGGAGAATTATTTTGGAATATATAAAAAATACCGGCGGAAGAATAAAGACCAGGGGGCCCACACCCTGTCCACGAGGGTGGGGCGCGCCCCCTGTCTCGTGGGCCCCCTGAGGCTCCACCGACATCAGCCCTGACTCCATATATTCACTTTCGGGGAGAAAAAAATCAAAGAGAAGGATTCATTGCGTTTTACGATACGGAGCCACCGCCAAGACCTAATCTCTCTCGAGAGGGCTGATCTGGAGTCCGTTCGGGGCTCCGGAGAGTGGAGATCGTCGTCATCGTCATCATCAACCTTCCTCCATCACCAATTTCATGATGCTCACCGCCGTGCGTGACTAATCCCATCGTAGGCTTCCTGGACGGTGATGGGTTGGATGAGATTTACCACGTAATCGAGTTAGTTTTGTTAGGGTTTGATCCCTAGTATCCACTATGTTCTAAGATTGATGTTGCTCTGACTTTGCCATGCTTAATGCTTGTCACGAGGGCCCGAGTGCCATGATTTCAGATCTGAACCTATTATGTTTTCATGAATATATGTGAGTTCTTGATCCTAGCTTGCAAGTCAATAGTCACCTACTACGTGTTATGATCCGGCAACCCCGAAGTGACAATAATCGGGACCACTCCCGGTGATGACCGTAGTTTGAGGAGTTCATGTATTCACTATGTGTTAATGCTTTGGTCCGGTACTCTATTAAAAGGAGGCCTTAATATCCCATAGTTTCCAATAGGACCCCGCTGCCACGGGAGGGTAGGACAAAAGATGTCATGTAAGTTCTTTTCCATAAGCATGTATGACTATATTCGGAATACATGCCTACATTACATTGATGAACTGGAGCTAGTTATGTTTCACCCTAGGTTATAACTATTACATGAGGAATCGCATCTGACATAATTATCCATCACTAATCCAATGCCTACGAGCTTTTCGCATATTGCTTGTTGCTTATTTACTTTATCGCTGCCACTGTTACAATCACTACACTACTAGGAAAATGGCTATAGATGGAATTGACACTAATGGCGCACCAGACATGCGGTGCGCCATTAGTAAATACTAATGGCGCACCATGTGTTGGTGCGCCATTAGTATCCAAATACTAATGGCGCACCGTTGACGTGGTGCGCCATTAGTAACAATTTTTTTTTCATATTTTTCTCAAAACTACTAATGGCGCACCAGTGGATAGTGCGCCATTAGTAGTTGAACTACTAATGGCGCACCACATCCACGGTGCGCCATTAGTAATTTTTTTTCAAATTTTGTTTTTATTTTTTTATAATTTTATTTTCAAAAAATACTAATGGCGCACCGTGGGAGTGGTGCGCCATTAGTAGTTCAACTTACTAATGGCGCACCACTCCCACGGTGCGCCATTAGTATTATTTTTTCATTTTTTTTTTATTTTCAAAAAATACTAATGGCGCACACTAATGGCGCACCACTACCACGGTGCGCCATTAGTAACTTGGCCATTACTGCAACCCCCCCCCCATGGACCGCCTTTTCCTGTTAAAAAAATAAAATAAAATGATGTAAATGTCAAAAAAATAAAAGAAAATAAGTTTCCCATGTGATATGTGGTCTACTTGTTGGGAAAATTTACAAATATGAATTTTGACTTTATTTGCAAAATATCTCTGGAATTTAGTAAAACGGGTATAACTTTTGCATACGAACTCGGATTAAAAAGTTTTTTATATGAAAAATCATCTACTCGAAAAGTTACTTCCGAATTTAACTAGGGGGGAACCCCGTTAAACATTTTCAAAATCCCCAAAAACCTAATAGAAAAAAAGTTACGGGGCTTTTAAGATCTACAGGCAAAAAAATTCAAAAAATTTCAAACTTACTAGTGGCGCACCGTTTGCTAGGTGCGCCACTAGTAACAGAAAAAAAATATAAAATTTTCGAAAAAAATATTTTATAATTTTTTTTCAAAAATATGATACGTAATATGACCGGTAAGTTTGAAATATATTTTCAAAATTTCATCATACTCATGAACATTAACAAACTCCTAGACATCAAGAAGGGTTAATAGGATTGATATGATAGATATATCAACAAGTGCGTGTGAAGTGAGCTGGTGCTGGGGTTGGATAGAACTACGAAATTAAGCGTGCTCGGGCTGGAGTAGTGTGAGGATGGGTGACCTTATGGGAAGTTTGACCACAGAGTGCAATTTGACTTGAGATTAAGCAAATTGACCTCAGATTAAGCCATAATGATCTGAGATTAAGAAAAAAAATTAAAAAAAATTTGGAAAAAAAATTTGATTTTTTTTTTGAAAAATAAATACTAATGGCGCACTTCTATGTAGTGCACCATTAGTATGCCAAAGCACCTGGGTATATATGGCCCCCTGCGAGGCATACTAATGGCGCACCGTGCACTATACTAATGGCGCACCACTGGTGCGCCATTAGTATGCCAGATACTAATGGCGCACCAGAGGTGCGCCATTAGTAAATAATACTAATGGCGTGCTACTAATGGCGCACCAGTAGTGCGCCATTAATGGGCAAAACCGGTGCGCCATTAGTAGCCCTTTTTCTAGTAGTGCTACAAAAATACTACTCTTACTTTTATCGTTGTTACCGTTACTTCCATACTACTTTGCTACTAAATACTTTGCTGCAGATATTAAGTCTTCCAGTTGTGGTTGAATTTGGCAACTCAACTTCTAATACTTGATAGTATTCTTTGGCTCCCCTTGTGTCGAATCAATAAATTTAGGTTGAATACTTTACCCTCGAAAACTATTTTCTGGCGCCGTTGCCGGGGAGCATAGCTATATTCTTTGAGTTACTTGGGAATTATATCTGTTGATCATTATGAAGAACTTGAAAGACGAAAAAACCAAAAATTATCCCTCAACTACGAGGGGAGGTAAGGAACTGCCATCCAGCTCTGCACTTGATTCACCCGTTGTTATGAGTAAATTTGCGACACCTATTCCTGCTATTGAATCTGATATGTCACATGTTCTTGATTATTCCACATCTGCTATGCATGATACTTATGCTGAGACTACTTCTATGCTTGATAATACTGTTCCATTAGGTGTATCTCTTGATGAACAAATTGCTAGGGTTAGAGAGAATGCAAATATTGAAGCTGATAATATTGATGAAAGTGATGATGAAGATTCTCCCCCTAAATATGAATTGCCTGATGTGCCTGAGGGTTATGTTCAGGATGAAGAAACTGCTAGAGACTTTCTTGCTTGCAATGATAGATATGATCTTAAGAAACTGTTAGCTAAGCTGAAAGAAAAGTCTTTGAATGCTAGAATGAAATATGACCCTCCTTTTGCTACTTCACCTATCTGTGTTCCTCATAAGGATTATGATTTCTCTGTTGATCCTGACTTAATTACTTTGGTTGAATCTGATCCTTTCCATGGCTATGAATCTGAAACTGTTGTGGCACATCTTACTAAACTGAATGATACAGCCACCCTATTCACCAATAATGAAAAAAATTCTCTACTACTATATCCTTAAGTTATTTCCGTTCTTCTTAAAGGGTGATGTTAAAACACGGTTTAATTCTCTTGATCCTAGTTGTGTGCGTAGTCCCCAGGATATGATTTATTACTTCTCTGCTAAATATTCCCCGCTCATAAGAAAAAAGCTGCCTTAAGGTAAATATATAATTTTGTGCAAATTGAAGAATAGAGTCTCCCACAAGCTTGGGGGAGGCTTCTCCGATTACTTAATGCTTTGCCTGATCATCCTCTTAAGAAAAATGAAATACTTGATATATTTTATAATGGACTAACCGATGCTTCCAGCGACCACCTGGATAGTTGTGCTGGTTGTGGTTTCAGGGAAAGAACTGTCGATCAAGCTGAATTGCTATTGAATAATATGTTGAGTAAGGAAAATAATTGGACACTTCCTGAACCAACCCCTAAGCCAACTCCGAAGAAAAGGGGTGTTTTTATTTCTCATTCCTGAAGATATGCAAGAGGTAAAGAAATTTATGAAAGAAAAAGGTATTAAAGCTGAAGATGTTAAGAATTTACCACCTATTGAAGAAATACATGGTCTTGATAACCCGACACAGGTAGTAAAGGTAAATTCTCTTGATAGATTTGGTGAAGGTGATATTCGTCGTTATAAGTTTGCTAGCCAATGCTTAGATGAGTTTGACAATTTTATTGTTAAACAAGAAAACTTCAATGCTTATGTTGGTAGACAATTGAAACGTAATGCTTATATGATTGAACACTTGAGTGATTATATGTCTAGAGTTAAAGGTGAACTTAAACTCATTAGTAAACATGCTTCTATGGTTACTACTCAAGTAGAACAAGTACTTAAAGCACAAAATGATTTTCTCAATGAATTAATTAGTAAGAAAAATGATAATGTTTTTAAAGTTGTGACTAGAGGGGGCAGAATGACTCATGAAACCTTTGTATCCTGAGGGCCACCCTAAGAGAATTGAGCAAGATTCTCAGAGAGCTAATGCAGATGTACCTAGTCCTTCTAAGAAGAAGAAAAAGAAAAATGATAGGAATTTGTTGTCACACCTGAGAATCCCAATGATATTTCTATTTCTGATGCTGAAACACAATGTAGTAATGAACATGAACCTAGTGATAATGTTAATGATGATGTTAATGATGATGATCAACCTAGCAACAACAATGATGTAGAGATTGAACTAGCTGTTGATCTTGATAACCCACAATCAAAGAATCAACGTTATTATAAGAGAGACTTTGTTGCTAGGAAGCACGGTAAAGAAAGAGAACCATGGGTTCAGAAACCCATGCCTTTTCCTCCTAAACCATCCAAGAAAAAGGATGATGAGGATTTTGAGCGCTTTGTTAAATTGATTAGACCTATCTTTTTGCGTATGCGTTTGACCGATATGCTTAAAACGAATGCTTATGCTAAGTATATGAAAGATATTATTACAAATAAAAGAAAGATGCCAGAGGTTGAAATTTCTACCATGCTTGCCAATTATACCTTTAAAGGAGGAATACCAACGAAACTAGGAGATCCAGGAGTACCTACTATACCATGCTCCATTAAAAGAAACTATGTCAAAACTGCTTTATGTGATCTTGGAGCCGGTGTCAGTGTTATGCCTCTCTCTTTATATCGTAGACTTGATTTGAATAAGTTGACACCTACTGAAATATCTTTGCAAATGGCCGCTAAATCAACCGCTATACCTGTCGGTATTTGTGAGGATGTGCCTGTTGTGGTTGCAAATGTGTAACGCCCCGGATGTAAAATGTCGGAGATATTGACCATGGGTACCCTCGGCGACTACCCTTGTTATTTTAAGACAAATGATAGCCGCTTGGTCAGCTGCGGCCGTCCGCTCCTCTAGCCGTCTCCTAGGGTAGCCTGCCCTAGGAGCCGGCTGCCAGCAGGCGGCAACACCAACACCACTAGCCAGCAGACGGCCCCGCACTCCTCCCTCAGGGAACACGCTGAGGGGGGTCCCAGCGTGGCGGGGGCGTGGCTACAGGAGGACATGTCCTTAGAAGATCTGTAAGGGCATGGCTACAGTGTCCGTGTACCTTATAAATATCCACTAAGCAGCGGGTCACTGTAGCCATGAAGCTCGTGACCAAGCAACGGAAAGAGGAGGCCACGATCCCACTACCCGCAAACGGCGGGGCCAACAGGCAGTTGGCCCCATCGGTCAGCGGGTAAGCTCACAAACAAGAGGCCCCTGGCAGGAGGCCAGGGGAGACGGCCGTCTGGTAGCAGACGGTGAACCCCACCCTAGGAGTCCGAGCCTCATCAAGACGACGGGACGGGGCGAGGCGGCAGCGTATGACGAAGGGCGATGGCACTGTAGCCAGCTCCTTCCTGACAAGGCTGTCGTCAGCAAAGGCATCCCCACAGTGAAAGACAATAACGAGGGGCCCGCAGGCGGCGGTCCCCAGCAGACAGGCGGCGAGGCCGGCACCAGAGGGCACTGACGGCTGGGGGCCACGCCGTCGGGTTTACCATTGTACCCCTGGGGGGTAGGCCTATATAAACCCCCAGGTTCCTCCATGAGGAGGGGCTGGAAGGTTGGTTGTTAGAAGATCACAAGAGAAAACCCTAGATAGAGAGGGGAGGTGAGCTAGCCTTGTTCATCCTCTTCCTTTGGACCTCATAGCTCAATGCGCAATCTTGTAGCTACTCTAGTACTATCAGTCATGACGCGGAGCCCCCGCAGAGCAGGACTAGGGGTGTTATCTCCTCGGAGAGCCCCGAACCTGGGTAAGATTCGTAGGCGTCCTAAGTATCGCTTTATCCCGCTTCCCGAGCCCGGCGACATTCTTTTGACCCCACGCATGATAAGCCATCCGTTGGCATATGTCGTCCCAAAACCCCGACATTTGGCGCCCACCGTGGGGCTAGGTGCACCGTCGTCCGGAGACATGTTTTGGACGGGAACCTTGTTCCTTCCTGGAGAGAGTAGCCAGCCCGGCACGCCCGCT
Source organism: Secale cereale (assembly GCA_902687465.1). Classification (NCBI taxonomy): domain Eukaryota; kingdom Viridiplantae; phylum Streptophyta; class Magnoliopsida; order Poales; family Poaceae; genus Secale; species Secale cereale. The sequence goes on from LR738714.1 coordinate 1,929,573, forward strand.
AGCGTGGAGACCTGGATGCTTCGCAGCGCTGAGGCTGCATGCGCCGTGAGCGGGCTCGCCGATCTGCTCGGCGCCACCCGCATCCATGACGAACCCTCTCCGGCGGCCGAGCCTGTGGCGCCGGAGAGCTTCCTCGTAGAGCTCCTCGACAAGATCCACATCGTCGACGAGCGCGCCTCTGATGTGGAGTCAGTGGGCTCTTCTGACCCACCAGTAGACATGATCGTCGACCTCGACGCGGGGCCGATCGATTCCTTCCCCGAGCATGTGGAGATCGTCAACGACCCTCTTCCCGTTCTTTCGATCTGCGGAACCATCGGCATCGTCACGGAGGTGCTCGTCACCGACCACGGCGAACCATCGTGCAAAACGGGTTCAGACCCGCTCGAGGCCGCTCTGCAGCACCTCGCCGCCCCTGTCGCGGCAGGGGCAGACGGCGCGGAGTTGTTGCGCTCCGCGTTTCATCATGGAAGTCTTTTATCCCGAGTGGCTGGCGAATCCAGTGCTGGTGCTGAAGAAGAACAATAAATGGCGCATGTGCTTTGATTACACCAGCCTGAACAAAGCTTGCCCTAAAGACCCGTTTGCTCTGTCACGAATAGATCAGGTGATTGACTCCACAGCCGGATGCGAGCTGCTGTCTTTCCTTGATTCTTATTCAGGGTACCACCAAATCAAGCTTGATCCGGCTGACCGTCCGAAGACCGCCTTCCTCACGCCGTTTGGGGCCTTCTGCTACCTGACCAGGATGTTCGGCTTGAGAAATTCCGGCGCCACCTTTCAGCGCTGCATGCAGAAGTGTCTCCTCAAGCAGCTTGGCAGGAACGCCCACGTTTACGTGGACGATATTGTGGTGAAGACGGAGAAGAGAGGAACCCTTTTGGAGGATCTCCAGGAAACATTTGAGAACCTGCGCCGCTTTCGGATAAGCTAAACCCGGAGAAATGCGTCTTCGGGGTACCAGCAGGCCAGCTCCTTGGCTTCCTGGTATCCGAGCGCGGCATTGAGTGTAACCCAGCGAAGATCAAAGCCATTGATAGAATGGAACGACCGACCCGTGTGCGAGATGTCCAAAGATTCACGGGATGCCTGGCATCTCTCAGCCGTTTCATCAGCCGGCTGGGAGAAAAGGCACTCCCCCTATACCAACTGATGAAGAAGACCACTTGCTTTGAGTGGAATGAAGAGTCGGAGTCAATCTTTATACCAGCCGACCCTAGGGCAGGCGGCCTCGCGGTTTCGGCTGCTGGCCCAGAGACTGCCCCAGCAGGCGGCCATGACACTCCAACTCCAACAGACGGATCACCTACAGCCGCGCCAGCTCCTGGCCCGGGGACTGCTCCAGCAGACGGCCAGGAGGCGCTGGCTCCAGCAGACGGCTCGGGGACTTCGGAGACACAGCAGGCGGCTCAGCCTAGCCCTCCACCTCCCAGCCCAAGCACCCTGGTCTCTCTGGCCGAAACAACTGGAGTCTCAGCGCCGTCTTGGGCACAGCCAATCCTCACATTCCTGCTCAAGGGGGAGCTGCCAGCAGAAGAAACTTCGGCATGACAAGTCCAACGCCGAGCCTCAGCTTACACCATTATCAACAAAGAGCTCGTCAGAAGGAGCGCGACGGGCGTCTTCCAACGCTGTGTAGAGGCAACAAAATTGCTGGCCATCCTGAAGGACATTCACCAAGGAGAGTGCGGCCACCACGCGGCCTCAATATCTCTTGTAGCCAAAGCTTTCCGTCACGGTTTCTTCTGGCCGACTGCTTTGGATGATGCCAAAGATTTGGTGAGAAAGTGCAACGGCTGCCAACGCTTCAGCTCCAAACAACACTTGCCAGCTTCTGCACTCAAGACTATTCCGATCACTTGGCCATTTGCCGTTTGGGGTCTGGATATGGTAGGACCTTTCAAGACTGCTAGAGGATGCCTGACACACTTGCTCTTGGCAATAGATAAATTCACCAAGTGGATCGAAGCCAAGCCAATCAAGAAACTCAATGGCCCAACTACTGTGACATTCATTGCAGACATCACAGTCCGGTATGGTATACCACACAGCATCATAACCGACAACGGCACGAATTTTGCCAAAGGCGCACTTGCCCGTTTTTGTGCAACTCAGGGCATCCGGCTGGACCTAGTGTCCGTTGCCCACCCACAGTCTAACGACCAAGTCGAGCGCGCCAAAGGCCTCATCCTATCTGGCATCAAGCCCCGGCTGGTCGAACCTTTGGAGCGGTCGGCTGGCTGCTGGATCGAAGAACTGTCGTCTGTCCTGTGGAGCCTCAGAACCACTCCGAACGAATCCACCGGCTTCACTCCCTTCTTCCTCGTCTATGGGGCCGAGGCCGTCATCCCAACGGACGTTGAGTTTGACTCGCCTTGCGTCACCATGGACACAGAAGCTGAAGCCAAAGAAGCAGGCGAAGACGGCGTGGACTTGCTGGAGGAGGCCCGGCTGGTAGCACTCAGCCGCTCGGCCATCTACCAGCAGGGTCTCCGCCGCTATCACAGCCGGCGAGTGAAGCCACGCTCCTTCCGCGAGGGAGACCTTGTGCTCCGGCTGATCCAGCAAGCAGCCGGCCAGCACAAGCTCTCGGCTCCTTGGGAAGGACCGTTCATCATCAGCAAGGTACTGGGCAACGATGCTAACTACCTCATCGACGCCCAGAAGCCAAGAGCGCGCAAGAGAGACGACTCAGGCAAGGAGTCGGAGCGCCCATGGAACGCAAACCTTCTTCGTCGCTTTTATAGCTGAAAGACAGTATGTGTCATGCTATCTAAAGTTATTTTGCGAATCAGTGGGAACCCCGAGGAGTTCTCGGGGACTGCCCAACCCTTTATCTATATGATAAGAATTATGCCTGTGAATGATTGTTATTCACTCCCTTGTCCGGCACTGGAGCCTACCAGACGGCCCGGGGACTGGCCGCCTAGCCCTATGTCTAGAGAATTCTCCTTAAAAAGTCAAACAAGTAATGTGATGGCATATAAGCCCTCTCCTGTCCAGTCACAGACTCACAGAGCGCGGCTGTCCGGCTGGCAGGAGCCAAAGGCAAGAAGTGGTGCCCACATGAAAAATGGCTAAGGATAAAAGACATAGGGCCAGCCGTCCCTTAAAGCTAACAGCTGGCTGCCAAGCAGCCGGCCAGCCGGTTCTAGGCTTGGCCAGACCGTCTTCCAGAAGGCGAGGTACTTGCCCACCCCGAAAACAGCCAAGTCCCTAACCCAGCCACAGAACCACGGAGTGGCCGCCTGGCTGGCAGGGCGGCGGTACAAGGGGTTGGCAAGGAGAAAATCGCCACAAGGAAACTAGGGCAAGGCTAATCCTAGGACTCGGTGCAATTGCATAAAAACGATGCAGCATTAAAAAGAATATTTACATCCAAAGGCCTTAAGAGCCGCCTTGTAGCAATAACTTACTAAATACACCGAGCGGGTGGAATTGTTCGGATTAACCCTATGAGTCTTACAGAAAGGCAGAAGGTACAAACGAAAATCCTAAGGAGCAGCAGGCTGGGCACGTGCCACGACGGAGCCGGCTTCCGGGGAGGCCGCCTGGCGGGTCTCGGTCTGACCGTCTCCTGCAGCAGGTGGGGCCGTTACTCCCGGTCCGCTTGTTGAGGACTGGTCAGGCTGGCGACTGGCCGCTGGGTCCGCCTCCTGGGAGCTGGTTTCCTCGTCGCTGCCTTCCTCTTCCTCATCACCTTCGCTGGAGGCGATCTCCTCGTCCGGCTCCTCCGACGCCGCCAAGTCCAGCCCGAAGTTACCAGGCGGCACCACATGGCCCCTATCATCCAACTCCGGGATGAAGATGGAGGTGTCGGCGTATTAAGCAAGGGCGGCAGCACGTTGGACGAGCTCCTTCTGCTCCGCAGCCAGCTCCGGCTGGGCCTCCGCGCGAAAAGTCTCCAGCTGCTCAAGGCTCAGGCCAGGATACCAGCTCTTGGCAAACTCCAGGGCGGTCCGCGCGCCAGGTCTTACTGCGGAGCCCTTCCAGGCCTCGAAACGCTGGCCGGCCGCCTCCAGCCAGGCGGCCGTCCGGCTGGGAGTGCGAAGCATTGGCACAACTGGCCAGAGGGCGGCCAGGACTTGGGCGCCGGCACGCTGCAGCCGGCGGAGAAGACGGCGGACTGGCAGAAGACGCACCCGAATGGCAAGAAGCTCCTCGGCCGAGGTCCTGGGCGCGTTGGGTGCGATTGCCCGGCCCGCCTGGCGCCTCGCAGCACCCTCGGCCTCGATGGCCTGGGTGGCAGCCACAGAGTAGCCCGGGAAGAACTCTGCCAAGACTAGAACAAGGATCAAAAGAAAAGCAAGATGGCTGCTGCAAATGGCGAAAATAAAATAAGAGGGTAGACGTCTCATCGTCGACCATGTCTCCAATGGCTACATAGCCGTCTTGGAGAGCCGCCTCCTTCTCGGCCCAATTTGAGCGCTGAGTCTTGAATTTGGCCCGCAGAAGGGACTCAGCGTCAGACATCTTGCCGAGCTCGGCCTTGTGAGCCGCCGCCTGGTCCGCCAGCTCCTTGGCCAGGCGGTCGCGCTCCTGAGCAGCGAGACCACGCTCCCGCTCCTTAGCGGCCAGCTCCGTCTGGGCCTCGCCCAGCTGGTTGCGGAGGCCGGCGGCGACCGCTGGCAAGAGAGAAAGAGAAAGAACGAGGGTCAGCAGCAGAAAACATAACCTTGGAGTTCCAAGCCGCCTGCTCAGCAGCCGGCTCGGAACTCGGGGACTACACCCAGCTGGTGCGCTGACGCGCCCCCGCAAGGAGAAGAGGAGGCACTCACCTCGGCTGTCTGCCAGGGCAGTCTGCAGCTGCGCCAGCAACTGGCGATGCGCGTTGTAGGAGGCCACACGGAGGTTGTGGTACTCCTGCAACAAAAAGCAAGATCAGATCTGGACGTACACTTTGTAGTTCCAAGCCGCCTGCTCAGCAGCCGGCTCGGAACTCGGGGACTACACCAAGTGGGTGCGCTGACGCGCCCCCACGGAAAAAATTGAAGGAATAAAAGCAGAGGAAAACAAAACACACTTACCCGAACGGAGGACCGCGTGGCCATGAACTCCTGCATCGCCATCTGCACGACGTTGCCCAAGGAGTTCATGCGGTCCAAGACGTCCCGCGACGCGACGATCCACGCGCCGCCTCCTCCGGATTGCCAGCTCGATGGTGCCACGATGGTCGCCTCGTTCTCCGGCACGGACGAGCTGGCCCCGCCGACCTCCACCTGCTGGGGCATAGAAGCCGCCCTCACAAGGCGCCGGCGGGCTGGGCCTCGGGGGCACCTCCGTCCCCACCGGCTGGCTGCCCTGCTCCCCAGCAGGCGACGCGGGGGGTGGTGGCGGCGTCTCCAAGATGACGCACTCGTCTCCCCCGTCGCCTGGAGCTGGCTCCTCGTCAGCAGCCGGCACCTGGGCGGGTGGCTCCTGAGACCCTGACGCAGGGCGGACGACGTGGCCCGCTGGCTGTTGGGGGCCCTTTCCCCGCTCTTGGACGCGGGCGGCGTTTGCCTCGGCCTTTTGCCGGCTTCGGCCTCCGCCTGGGCGGTGGCATCGGCCGCCGCTCGCTCACGCTCCGCGGCCTCGCGCTCCGCGCGTGCCTCGCGGGCGTTCCTCTCTGTCGCCTCCTAGAGCGCGGCAGCAGGATCCACGCGAGGGGGCACAGGAGGGGCATCTGGGCCTCCCACTACAGAGCCCGCTGGCACCCGCGAGAGGGAAAGCGGTGCGCTGCACGGACGTTCCAAAGAAATGAAGAATCAAGCAAGAAAGGATCAGCTGGGGAAAAAGAATAAGACACAAAGAAAGTGTAAAGGGTACTTACCCAGACACGACCGGCCTGGCCTTGGGCTTCTTCGGCATGTTCGCCCTGGCGGCCGCCTCCTGACGCCTCGTGGCGGCGGTGGACAGCCGAAGCTTCTTGGGTGGGGCACCGGTCGGCCCCGCCGAGGACCGCCGTTTCCCACCGCCGGCTGTGCCAGACGGCCCCGCCTGCTGGCTGGCGCGGACGGGTGCCTCCTCCATCCCCTCGTCATCATCCGGGCAGCTCTCGAGGCCGCCTTCTGGCTGGGCACCCGATGGCTGGCCCCCGCCGCCCGTCACCTCTTCCTCCTCCATGGCGGCGGCGTCCCCAAGATCGGGGTCGCTCGCGTTGCTCTGGGAGCGATCCGGCTCTAAGGGGCGGCCCAGTTGGTTGGAGCCCGGCGCCGGCTGGCCTGGGAAGATCTGAGCCGGGTATTAATACCAGATGGCTACGGCAGCCGGATAAAGAAGAAAGAAAAAAGAAGGACGAAAAACTTACTGCGGGCGGCTGGTTGCTGCGGCAGTACGGAGCCTTGCTGAAGGCCCAGCCGGAGTCAGAGACTTGGCAGCTGGAGATGTGGTTCACCAGCCGGGCCACCTCCCCGTAGGGCAGGGCCTTGGTGCAGGTCCGGCTGGGGTCTCGGCGCCCGCTCATGTCACAGATGAGGTGGGGCCGGCGCTGCAGCGGCAGCACCCGGCGCTCGGCAAACGTTAGTAGAAGGTCTGCGAAGTCCAGGCCCTCGTCGTCTCTCACTTCCCGGAGACGGCGCAGGGCGACGGAGGCGCCTTCTATTAGGGCGATGGGCCGGGTCCTCCAGGAGTCCCGAGGCTCAGCAGGCGGCCCCGGCACCCACTCCGGCAGGCAGATGAAATCTTCCTCGGGGTCAACATTGGAGACGTAGAAGTACGTCTTCTGCCATTGCTTCACCGACCCGACGAGTTTCGGCGCCGGGAAGAAATTCCTCGACCCGGTGCGATTCACAGCGATGCATCCCCCACACTGAGCGGTCACGCTCTGGACAGCGGTGCCAAGCTTCACATAGAAGAGCTCCGTCCAGAGCTCGATGGTGGGAAGGATGCCAAGATAAGCCTCGTAGAGAACAACGAAGGAAGAAATGGTCGTCACCGTGTTTGGCATGAGGTGGTGAGGTTGGATGTGGAAGAAGTCGAGGAAGGAGCGGAAGATGACCCGCTCACCTTGTTGCGGGGCCGGCCTGAGCTCAGTCACCGGCTCCAGGCGCACGGCGACCCTGTCGGCCGGCGGCAGCTTCCGCGACCGCCAGAGGACGTCCACTTGCTCTTGCAAGACATCGCTGTCGTCCCATTGGCCGTGGTGTCGGGTAGGCGCTGTACCAGACATGGCTCGGGTGGTGGTTCGCTGTGACGACGACGAGGAGGAGCGAGGAAGAAGATGGAGGATGGGGGAGAGTGAGCACGAGAGCGGCGCCAGCCCTCTCCCCCGGCCTATATATATGCCCGGGCGACGAAGGCGAGGGGGCGGGCATGGGCTTAACCGCTCCACGCCCGCACGACCCCCGATTTTCTCACGCCTAATCCACGCGCATTAAATGCGCGTGGGAGGGTAATCGATTACCCCTGCCACTGTTACGTCCTGTCACGCGCGTGGGCTGGCAGGCCGATGCGACAGGACGGTGACGGGTGGGCGCTACCAACGGTCCGCGGGCCTGTTCGCCTTTCCGCTGACCAGGCGGCGCCTTTCCGCCGAAGATTCCGAGAAGGCGATGTGGCTGCCAGAGGCCGGCTCCAGCGGCGCAGAGCCGACTGTTGGCAGACGGACTCCTTTGGCAGACGAGTGACAGACGATGAGCATGCCTGAGAGGAGAAGCTGCTGAAACCCCTCCGCATCTCCAACACCCGCATCGGAGTTCCACCAGCTTCGGGGACTACTGTCGGAGATACTGACCATGGGTACCCTCGGCGACTACCCTTGGTATTTTAAGACAAATGACAGCCACTTGGTCAGCTGCGGCCGTCTGCTCCTCTAGCCGTCTCCTAGGGTAGCATGCCCTAGGAGCCGACTGCCAGCAGGCGGCAGGGACCCAGCAGGCGGCAACACCAGCACCACTAGCCAGCAGACGGCCCCGCACTCCTCCCTCAGGGAACACGCTGAGGGGGGTCCCAGTGTGGCGGGGGCGTGGCTACAGGAGGACATGTCCTTAGAAGATCTGTAAGGGCGTGGCTACAGTGGCCGTGTACCTTATAAATATCCACTAAGCGGCGGGTTACTGTAACCATGAAGCTCGTGACCAAGCAACGGTCAAAGGAGGCCACGATCCCACTACCTGCAAACGGCGGGGCCAGCAGGCGGTTGGCCCCATCGGTCAGCGGGTAAGCTCACGAACAAGCGGCCCTTGGCAGGCGGCCAGGGGAGATAGCCGTCTGGTAACAGACGGCGAACCCCACCCTAGGAGTCCGAGCCTCATCAAGACAAGGGACGGGGCGAGGCGGCAGCGTACGGCGAAGGGCGATGGCACTATAGCCATATCCTTCCTGACAAGGCTGTCGTCAGCAAAGGCATCCCCACTGTGAAATACAATCACGAGGGGCCCGCAGGCGGCAGGCCCCAGCAGACAGGCGGCGATGCCGGCACCAGAGGACACTGACGGCTGGGGGCCACGCCGTCGGGTTTACCATTGTACCCCTGGGGGGTTGGCCTATATAAACCCCCCAGGGTCCTCCATGAGGAGGGGCTGGAAGGTTGGTTGTTAGAATATCACAAGAGAAAACCCTAGATAGAGAGGGGAGGTGAGCTAGCCTTGTTCATCCTCTTCCTTTGGACCTCACAGCTCAAGGCGCAATCTTGTAGCTAGTCTAGTGCTATCAGTCATGACGCGGAGCCCCCGCAGAGCAGGACTAGGGGTGTTATCTCCTCGGAGAGCCCCGAACCTGGGTAAGATTCGTAGGCGTCCTAAGTATCGCTTTATCCCGCTTACCGAGCCCGGCGACGTTCTTTTGACCCCACGCATGATAAGCCATCCGTTGGCATATGTCGTCCCAAAACCCCGACATAAAACTTCCCTTTATGCTAATATATTCTTCGTTGACTTAATCAATTCCATTCTGGGCTCTTCCTTCATTTCGGGTTTCTTCGTTTTTGCCTTGTGCGTGTGTTTTATGTCACCATGTCATTTTCATTATGTGCATTGCATTGGCATAGTCTCACTTGCATCCGTGTGTAGTTGCATCGTCTCCGTTCTCTCCGTTATCCGTTTGGAGTTCCGACACTCACACACATGCCCGTCGCACCTCTCAAGCCCTTGTTTCATGAGTGGGTTAAAAACATCCTCGGAATGGGCCGAGAGTTGTCAAGTGGTCTTGGTATATCACCAGTAGACCGCCTGTCAAGTTTCGTCTCATTTGGAGGTCGTTTCATACTCCAACGGTTAACCACGTGGGCTGAAAACCCCTTTATATCTTAGCCCAACACCCCTCCACAACAGTCCACTAGCCCAGCACAACCACCTCCATCCTCTCGGCCGTTGGATCGTGATCGTGTGGGCGAAAACCGCACCTCATTTGGACACTCCTAGCTCCCTCTACCTATAAAATAGCCCCACCCCTCCATTTTTGAATCCAAAACATAGCCCCGAGCTCCCCGTGCCGCCGGACGCGTCCAGACCGCGCCGGACACGTCCGCCGGACGCGCCCGACGAACCAGCATCCGCCACGTGTCCTCCGCCACCACCCTCTCTCTACCCCGTGCCGCCGGTCCGCCGGGCCCAGGCAGGGCCCGCCTGGCCCGCACGCCGCGCCGCCGCCCCCGCGCAGGACCGCGCCCGCCCGCCGCCGCGGCTCCCTTTGCCCGCTCCACCGCCAGCGATTCCACGCGCTCTGGCCAACGCCGGCTCTGCCCCGCCACCGGCCCTTCCCTGCCGTCGCCGCGGCTCCTTCCGACCCCGGCTGCCTCCCCCACGGAGCACGCCGCTGCCGCCAGTAACTCCGCCACCGACCGCCGCCGACGGCGCACAGGACCCCCGCCGCCGCACCTTCGGCTCGCCGCCGCCCGCTGATAATCCACAAGTGTAGGGGATCGCAACAGTTTTTGAGGGTAAAGTATTCAACCCAAATTTGTTGATTCCACACAAGGGGAGCCAAAGAATACTCTTAAGTATTAGCAGCTGAGTTGTCAATTCAACCACACCTAGAAACTTAGTATCTGCAGCAAGATAGTTTAGTAGCAAAGTAATATGATAGTTGCAGTAGCGGCAATAAAAGTAACGATAGTGTTTTAGTAATTTTTGTAATAGTAGCAACAAAAACGTAAATAAGCAACAAGCAATATAGGTAAAGCTCGTAGGCATTGGATCAGTGATGGGAAATTATGTCGGATGCAATTCATCATGTAGAAGTTATAACCTAGGGTGACACAGAACTAGCTCCAGTTCATCAATGCAATGTAGGCATGTATTCCGAATATAGTCATCCGTGCTTATGGAAAAGAACTTGCATGACATCTTTTGTCCTACCCTCCCGTGGCAGCGGGGTCCTATTGGGAACTAAGGGATATTAAGGCCTCCTTTTAATAGAGTACCGGACCAAAGCATTAGCACATAGTGAATACATGAACTCCTCAAACTATGCTCATCACCGAGTGTGGTCCCGATTATTGTCACTTCGGGTTTGCCGGATCATAACACATAGTAGGTGACTATAGACTTGCAAGATAGGATCAATAACACACATATATTCATGAAAACATAATAGGTTTAGATCTGAAATCATGGCACTCGGGCCCTAGTGACAAGCATTAAGCATAGCAAAGTCATAGTAACATCAGTCTCTGAACATAGTGGATACTAGGGATCAAACCCTAACAAAACTAACTCGATTACATGATAGATCCCATGCAACCCATCACCGTCCAGCAGGCCTACGATGGAACTACTCACGTACGGCGGTGAGCATCATGGAATTGGTGATGGAGGAAGGTTGATGATGATGATGGCGATGATCTCCACTCTCCGGAGCCCCGAACGGACTCCAGATCAGCCCTCCCGAGAGAGATTAGGGCTTGGCGGCAGCTCTGCCTCATGAAATATGATAATTCTTTATCCCTGATTTTTTTCTCCCCGAAAGTGAAGGTATAGGATCTGGGGGTACGTCGGCAAGGCACCAGGGGGCCCATGAGGCAGGGGGCGTGCCCCCACCCTCGTGGACAGGGCTTGGCCCCCTGGTGTGGATCTTCTTGCAGGTATTTTTTATATTTTCCGAAATAATTCTCCGAGGATTTTCAGGCGATTCCGAGAACTTTTATTTATGCACAAAAACAACACCATGGCAGTTCTACTGAAAACATCGTCAGTCCGGGTTACTTCCAACCAAATCATGCAAGTTAGAGTCCAAAACAAGGGCAAAATTGTTTGGAAAAGTAGATACGTTGGAGACGTATCAACTCCCCCAAGCTTAATCATTTGCTTGTCCTCAAGCAATTCAGTTAATAAACTGAAAGTGATAAAGAAAAACTTTGACAAACTCTGTTTGCTCTTCTTGTTGTAAATATGTAAGCTAGCATTCAGGTTTTCAACAAGATCATGAACTAACCACATGCACAATAACTTTCAGGTCTCAAGACTACTCACATCAATGGCATAATCAACTAACGAGCAATAATAATAAACCTCGGATGACAACACTTTCTCAAAACAATCATGATATGATATAACAAGATGGTATCTCACTAGCCCTTTCTGAGACCGCAAAACATAAATGCAGAGCACCTTTAAAGATCAAGGACTGACAAGACATTGTAATTCATGGTAAAAGAGATCTAGTCATGATCATACTCAATGCAAATTAATAGTAATACATGCAACGACAAAGGTGCTCTCTTACTGGTGCCCTTCTATAAGAGGATGTTGACTCTGCATAGAAGTAATTAGATAGGCCCTTCGCAGAGGGAAGCATGGATTTGTAGAGGTGCCAGTGCTCGATTTTAAATAGAGATTGAATAACATTTTGCGGTATACTTTCATTGTCAACATAACAACCAAGAATCTCGATATCTCCCATGCTACGCACATTATAGGTGGTTCCCAAACAGAATGGTAAAGTTTATACTCCCCCAACCACCAACAAGCACACTCCACGGCTAGCCCGAAACAACGGGTACCGTCCAAACCAGCAACAACCCTGGGGGAGTTTTGTTTAATTATTATGATTTGAGCATGGGACTGGGCATCCCGATTACCAGCCATTTTCACATGAATGATGAGTGGAGTCCACTCATCGTGAGAATAACCCAGCTACCATGGAAGATATAGACAACCCTAATTGATACATGAGCTGTTCGAGCATACAAAACAGAATTTTATTTGAATGTTTAGAGTTTGGCACATACAAATTTACTTGGAACGGCAGGTAAATACCGCATATAGGAAGGTATGGTGGACTCATATGGAACAACTTTGGGGTTTATGGAAGTGGATGCACAAGCAGTATTCCCGCTTAGTACAGGTGAAGGCTAGAAAGAGATAGGGAAGCGACCAGCTAGAGAGCAACAATTGTCATGAACATGCATTAAAATTAGTCAACAATGAATGCAAGCATGAGTAGGATATAAGTCACCATGAATATAATTATCGTGAAGGCTATGTTGATTTTGTTTCAACTACATGAGTGAACATCTGCCAAGTCAAATCACTCAAATCGTTCAAAGGAGGATACCACCCCATCATACTACATCACAACCATTTTAATATCATGTTGGCACGCAAGATGGACCATTATAAACTCTCAGCTAATTAAGCATGGCATCAGGAGCTATGATCTCTAATTGTCATTGCAAGCATGTTTCATTCATAACAAGCTAAATCAGGAACGATGAACTATCATATTTACAAAAACAAGAGAGGTCGAGTTCATACCAGCTTTTCTCATCTAAATTAGTTCATCATATATCATCCTTATTGCCTTTGACTCGCACGACTGAACGGTGTGGAAAATAATAATAGTGCACGTGCGTTGGACTAAGTTGGAATCTGCAGACATTTAATACAAGAGAGAAGACAAGGTAATATGGCTCAAGGTCAAATCAACAACAAAGCATGTGAGAGCCACTAAGCAATTTCAATCATGGTCTTCTACTCTTAACCCCCAAAGAAAAGAAAAGAAACTATGTACATGGGAAAGCTCCCAACAAGCAAAAGAAGAATGGGAATTCTTTTGGGGTTTTCATTTTAACTACTACTACAAGCAAAGAAAGTAAACTAGCTAGAAGCTACAACTAATATATTTTTTGTTTTTCTGGGTTTTTCTAGCACACAAGAAAAAGACTAAGAAAAAGAAATTGAAACTAAGCATGGATGGTATAGTGAAAGAGTGTGAGCACCGACAACTAGAATAAGTGTGTGAACATGAATGTAAAGTCGGTGAGAAACAAGTACTCCCCCAAGCTTAGGCTTTTTGCCTAAGTTGGTCTATGGCCAGTATTGGCCTGACGGATATCCAAAGTCATAGTTAGGGTTGTACTGGGATGCAGCAGATACTGCATGCTGAGCTGCAGCTCGAAGGCGGGCTGCCTCCGTCATGTTATAATAAGCATTTGCCTCCTCCATAGTTATAGTGTATCTCCCTTTTTCCTGAAAGTTAAACAAAGTGGGGGCAGGAAGAACAATAGGGATGGCATGCTGCCTGTTAAAGATTAGTCGATATTTGAGGGTTTGATCATCCCACTCTATAAAACGGTGACTAGTCATAGCATGGCAATCTAAATACGCAAGAGGTAAAGGTTCATCATTCACGTGCACAAGCACACCAAGAAAGCGGGCTATGCGAGTGGCATAGATCCCACATAATAAATCTCCATGCAAACCATTATGATGTAGCCTACGTGCAACTATGGCTCCCAAGTTATATTGTCTATCACCTAGTACAACACTCCTGAGAACACTAAGATCAGGGACACACATGTGGCAGGCCTCATCCTTACCGTTTATGCATCTATCGATAAAGAGAGCAAAGTAATGAATAGCAGGAAAATAAATGCTCCCTATGGTAGCCTATGTGATTTCCCTGGATTCCCCTACTGTAATACTAGCAAGGAATTCTCTAAATTCAGATTTGCGAGGATCACCCATACTGCCCCACTGAGGGAGCTTGCAAGTATCATTAAAATCCTCTAAATCCATGGTATAAGATTTATCATACAGGTCAAACAGTACAGTGTGAGAGTTACGTGAAGATGAAAATTTAAACCTTCTCACAAAGCTATGAGTTAAGCCATGGTATTGAGGGCACTTATCTTGTATGAAGACCTCGAGGTCAGCGTTGCGCACGTATGCGTAAAATTCATCTTCGATGCTAGCCTGATCCATGAAGTCATCTGACGTCCATTCACAAGGCCGCACATCAGCATCCCTCGGTGGTTCATCGTCCGGCTCACGGAACGCTAGCCTCGGTTCTTGCTTCCTTTTGAAGAACCACCTTAGAAGTTTTTCCTAGGCATTTTTCTGAAATTTTCTGAAATTTTTAGTAACTCACAATAAAAGTTAACCAAACTCAACAAGATTGATAGCAACAACTTCTATAAGTGCCTAGAGACTATATCATGCATTAGAATTACTTGGGACCAAGAAAATTTGACATGCAAGCTCAAGAACAAGGTCACCACAACAGCATAAATTTGTAAAAAATAGAGCACTAGAACAAAAACTAATTGGACCAATGGAGGAGTCACATACCAAGGAACAATCCACCCAAACAGTTTGGTGAATGGTGCTTTGAGCAAGGAGATCGAAAATGGCAGCAAGATGAGCTAGAACTCGGGTTTGAGCTGGTTGGTGATTTTTTTGGGAGGAAGAAGAAGAGCATAGGTGTAGGAATAAGTGGAGGGGGGCCACGTGGGGCCCACGAGGCAGGGGGAGCGCCCTGGACCCTCGTGGCCAGGTGCTGGCTCCCCTTGATGTGTGTTCTATGCCATATTTTCTCAAATATTCTAGAAAAAATCATATTTCATTTTCATGGCATTTGGAGAACTTTTATTTTCGGGATTTTTTTATTGCACGGATAAGTCTGGAAATAGACAGAAAATACGATTTTGCTTTATTTATCCTAGTTAATAGAAAGTAAAAAGAGGGTACAGAAGGTTGTGCTATCTAGATTCACCTATACCATGCTCATCAAAAGGAATCCATTAACAAGGTTGATCAGGTCTTGTTAATAAACTCTTTCCGAGTAACATGAAACCGGAGAGTTTTCGAATAACACTAGGTTACCTCAATGGGGATATGTATGTCCCCAACAATAAGGATGTCATATGTCTTCTTGAGAGTAGGAATAGGAAACACAAAACCTCCAATAGTAATAGTTGAATTTTTTTGCAATATAATTGATACTGTGGACCTGAGGTTGTTTCCTTGGAAAGTGTACCGTATGCTCATTACCATTGACATGAAAAGTGACATTGCCTTTGCTGCAATCAATTACAGCCCCTGCAGTATTCAAAAAGGGTCTTCCAAGAATAATAGACATACTATCGTCCTCGGGAATATCAAGTATAACAAAGTCCGTTAGAATAGTAACATTTGCAACTACAACAGGCACATCCTCACAAATACCGATAGGTATAGCAGTCGCTTTATCAGCCATTTGCAAAGATATTTCAGTAGGTGTCAACTTACTCAAGTCAAGTCTACGATATAAAGAGAGAGGCATAACACTAACACCGGATCCAAGATCACACAAAGCAGTTTTAACATAGTTTCTCTTAATGGAGCAAGGTATAGTAGGTACTCCTGGATTTCTTAATTTCTTAGGCATTCCACCCTCAAAAGTGTAATTGGCAAGCATGGTGGAAATTTCTATTTCAGGTATCTTTCTTTTGTTGGTAATAACGTCTTTCATATACTTAGCGTAAGGGTTTGTTTTGAGCACAACAGTCAAACGCATACGCAAGAAGATAGGTCTAACCATTTCAGCAAAGCACTCAAAATCCTCATCATCCTTTTTCTTGGATGGTTTCGTAGGAAAAGGCATGGGTTTTTGAACCCATGGTTCTCTTTCCCTACCATGCTTCCTAGCAACAAAGTATCTTTTATCATAACGTTGATTCTTTGATTGTGGGTTATCAAGATCAACAACAGGTTCAATCTCTACATCATTATCATTGCTAGGTTGAGCATCATCATGAACATCATCATTAATATTATCATTAGGTTCATGTTCATTACCAGATTGTGTCTCAGCATCAGAAACATATATATCATTGGGATTCTCGGGTGTGTCAGCTACAGGTTCACTAGAAGCATGCAAGGTTCTATCATTTTTCTTTTTCTTCTTCTTAGAAGAACTAGGTGCATCTAAATTAGCTCTCTGAGAATCTAGCTCAATTCTCTTAGGGTGGCCTTCAGGATATAGAGGTTCATGGGTCATTCTGCCACCTCTAGTCACATCTCTAATGGCATTATCATTATTCTTACTATTTAGTTCATTGAGAAAATCATTCCGAGCCTTAAGTACTTGTCCTACTTGAGTGGTGACCATGGAAGCATGTATACTAATGAGTTTCAGTTCACCTTTAGCTCTAGACAGATAATCACTCAAGCATTCAATCATATAAGCATTATGTTGCAATTGTCTACCAACATAAGCATTGAAGTTTTCTTGTTTCACAATAAAATTGTTAAACTCATCTAAGCATTGGCTAGCAGACTTATAACGGGGAATATCACCTTCATCAAATATATAAAGACCATGTATTTCTTCAATATGTGGTAAATTCTTAATGTCTTCAGCTTTAATACCACTTTCTTTCATAGATTTCGTTTCCTCTTGCATATCTTCAGGACTGAGAAATAGAACACCACTCTTCTTCGAAGTTGGCTTAGGGGCTGGTTCAGGAAGTGTCCAATTATTTTCATTAGCAAGCATATTATTCAATACTAGTTCAGCTTGTTCAATTGTTCTTTCCCTGAAAACACAACCAGCACAACTATCCAGGTGGTCTCTGGAAGCATCGGTTAGTCCATTATAAAAGACATCATGTATATCATGCATCTCAAGATGATGATCGGGTAAAGCATTAAGTAATTGGAGAAGCCTCCACCAAGCTTGTGGGAGACTCTCTTCTTCAATTTGCACAAATTTATATATTTCCCGTAAGGCAGCTTGTTTCTTATGAGCGGGAAAATATTTAGCAGAAAAGTAATACATCATATCCTGGGGACTACACACACAACCAGGATCAAGAGAATTAAAATAATTCTTAGCATCACCCTTTAACGAGAACAGAAATAGCTTAAGGATATAGTAGTAACGAATCTTTTCATCATTTCTAAACAGGGTGGCTATATCATTCAACTTAGTAAGATGTGCCACAACAGTTTCAGACTCATAGCCATGGAAAGGATCAGATTCAACCAAAGCAATTAACTCAGGATCAACAGAGAATTCATAATCATTGTCAGTAACACAGATAGGTGAAGTGGCAAAAGCAGGGTCATGTTTCATTCTAGCATTCAAGGACTTTATTTCAGCTTAGCTAATAATTTCTTAAGATCATATCTATCGTTGCAAGCAAGAAAGTCTCTAGCAGTTTCTTCATCCATAACATAACCCTCAGGCACAGTAGGCAATCCATATCTATTGGGAGTAGCCTCATCATCACTTTCATAAATATCATCAGTTTCAATATTTGCATTCTCCCAAACCTTAGCAATTTGTTCATCTAGAAATTCACCTAGTGGCACAGTATCAGGAATAGAAGTAGTTTCATCATACATAGCAGAAGTGGCATCATCAAGAACATACAACATATCAGATTCAATAGCAGGAGTAGGTGTCTCAAGTTTAGTCATAACAGAAGGAGAATCAAGTGCAGAGCTAGATGACAGTTCCTTACCTCCCCTTGTAGTTGAGGGTAAGATCTTGGTTTTTGAGTCCTTCAATTTGTTCATAGTGATCAACAGATATAAATTCCAAGTGACTTAAAGAATAGAGCTATGCTCCCCGGCAACGGCGCCAGAAAATAGTCTTGATAACCCACAAGTGTAGGGGATCGCAACAGTTTTCGAGGGTAAAGTATTCAACCCAAATTTATTGATTCGACACAAGGGGAGCCAAAGAACACTCTTAAGTATTAGCAGCTGAGTAGTCAATTCAACCACACCTGGATACTTAGTATCTGTAGCAAGATAGTTTAGTAGCAAAGTAATATGATAGTGGCGGTAGCGGCAATAAAAGTAACGATAGTGTTTTTGTAGTTTTTATAATAGTAGCAACGGAAAAGTAAATAAGCAACAAGCAATATAGGTAAAGCTCGTAGGCATTGGAGCGGTGATGGGAAATTATGTCGGATGCAATTCATCATGTAGAAGCTATAACCTAGGGTGACACAGAACTAGCTCTAGTTCATCAATGCAATGTAGGCATGTATTCCGAATATAGTCATACATGCTTATGGAAAAGAACTTGCATGACATCTTTTGTCCTACCCTCCTGTGGCAACGGGGTCCTATTGGAAACTAAGGGATATTAAGGCCTCCTTTTAATAGAGTACCGGACCAAAGCATTAGCACATATTGAATACATGAACTCCTCAAACTATGGTCATCACCAAGAGTGGTCCCGACTATTGTCACTTCGGGGTTGCTGGATCATAACACATAGTAGGTGACTATAGACTTGCAAGATATGATCAAGAACACACATATATTCATGAAAACATAATAGGTTTAGATCTTAAATCATGGCACTCGGGCCCTAGTGACAAGCATTAAGAATAGGAAAGTCATAGGAACGTCAATCTCGGAACATAGTGGATACTAGGGATCAAACCCTAACAAAACTAACTCGATTACATGATAGATCCCATCCAACCCATCACCGTCCAACAGGCCTACGATGTAATTACTCACGCACGGCGGTGAGCATCATGGAATTGGTGATGGAGGAAGGTTGATGATGACGATGGCGATGATCTCCACTCTCCGGAGCCTCGAACGGACTCCAGATCAGCCCTCCCGAGAGAGATAAGGGCTTGGCGGCGGCTCCGTCTCGTGAAATGCGATAATTCTTTCTCCCTGATTTTTTTCTCCCCGAAAGTGAAGATATAGGATCTAGGGGTACGTCAGTAAGGCACCAGGGGGCCCACGTGGCAGGGGGCGTGCCCTGGGCAGGGGGCGCGCCCCCCACCCTCGTGGACAAGGCCTGGGCCCCCTGGTGTTGATCTTCTTGCAAGTATTTTTTATATTTCCCGCAATAATTCTCCGAGGATTTTTAGGCGATTCCGAGAACTTTTATTTCTGCACAAAAACAACAATATGGCAGTTCTGCTGAAAACAGCGTCAGTCCGGGTTAGTTCCATCCAAATCATGCAAGTTAGAGTCCAAAACAAGGGCAAACGTATTTGGAAAAGTAGATATGTTGGAGACGTATCACCCGCGGCCTCCTCCGGCTACCCCGCCGCCGAGCTCCGCCATGCTCCTGCCGGCCGTCTTCGGCCACCACCATCGCCGCCACCTTGCCGTCTTCTTCACCTCCGACGAGCTCCGGCGAGATCCGTCCGGATCTGGACCGGGATCGGATCCACCCATTCATCCACCCAAACGCTATCCCGCTCCGCCCGGATCTCGTCATCCCGCTCCGTCCCGTCCCGCGTTGACTTTTCGTGAGGAGAAATTTCACTAAGTCCCGGATATGTGTAAATTTAATGCCCTCTTCATCATGTCACAACTTGATGCTCGGTGCTCCGTTTTGCATGTATGATATATCAAAATGTTCGTCTCGAAGTGCTCTACATGCTAGCATCCGTTTCATGCATGTTAGGGTTCATCTAGACGTCTTAATCTTCATTGCAAGAGTGCTTCGTGATGTTACTGTTTCAGCACTAGTTGTCTGTTAACATTTTGTTGGCATGTTCGTGAGGTCGTAACTTGGTGTATGTTTGTCCAAATGGAGTGTATGATATGTAAAAATGTTCGTCTTGTGATGCTCTTCAAGATGGATGCATTTGCATGCATGTTAGGTTGCATTATGCCATGTTTAACCCTGTTGCAATAGTGAATGTGGCTGATAAGTTTCTGGAATTGTTATGACATGATGATTTGTCTTTTTCATGTGAATTAATCCATGTGTCATATGAGCTAGGTGTCAACATGAGTTTTCCTCATTGGAATGTGCTCTACACGATAGATTTATTTTCATGACATGATATGTCTTGAGATGAGTGCATCAAGCTTATTAACATGCCCTCGTGATGTTAAATTTCTGCTAAGGCTGAATCTATTAATTTTTATGCCAAATTTCCATGAGGCCACCGTCATTGTTGTGCATGGTTAGAGTTGTCCAGTGGGTGTTCCTTGATGTATATGTTATGCTCTATCTATTCATGCCCGTGTTTGCCATGATGGCTTACTGTAGCTTGTTGTTTTCATGCTCTCAAGTTGCTATAAAATGTTTCTGTCAACCTATTATCAGCAAGTTCAGTTTTGCCATGTAAATAGCTAGTGTTCTATGCATCCTATGACCATGTTCTTGCCACGAGTAGCTTCACAAAATGTCTTCTTGCTATTGGTCATATTCACATGCCATGCTATGCTTTGAGAAGAGTTGCACAAGCTCGCAAACATGCCTACTTATCGTTGTTGCTGCCATGCCTTGTAATTTTCACCAAGTCTGAGAAATGTGTAAACTTATTGAATCTTGCCATGCTTGTTTAATTGTGTTACATCAAGTATTTGGGTGTGCACCGAGTTTAGGATTGTTAATAATCATGTCTATTTCACATTCATGCCTTTTGTCTTCATGTTTGGGTGCTGTAGCATAATTATACCTTGCTCCAAAGTTGTCATGTTGCTGTTAACTGCAGTTTTGCATTGCATCTTGGTTTGCTTGCCATTTGCAAACCGTGCATCCGTTTCCCGTGATCTTTATATCGATTTCGACCAAAATCTTCCCATCTATCTAGTGGCTTGTTTGGTTACCCAAGGTGAAGACATTTCCATCGTCTTCTCTTTAGGCTCGAGAGCATCCACATGCATACGCACATCATACTTGCATCCCATGTCATGTCTTGCATCATAATGATTGTGCATTGCACCGTGATTGATCTTGTACCATTGTTGTGCTCTTGTGTTGGGTAGAGCCGGGAGCCGTTACCGAGTTTGAGGATCTTGTCGAGACTGAGTTTGAGGAGCCGTCTTACCATCCCATCGAAGACTTACCAGGCAAGATGACTGTTCCCCGATATCACCTCTATCTTTGCATTGCTAGTTGTGTCGCTATTTAGCTATGCCTCAATGCCTATTCCTGTTTGGTCAACCTCCTATGTTGCCATGAAACACTCTAATTGCCTTCCAAGCAAACCGTTGATTGGCTAAGTACCATTTTGCTTAGCCCCTCTTATAGCGTTGTTCGTTGCAGGTGAAGTTTGAAGATTGCGCCATGTTCGAACTTGTTTTTTGGATAACACAATATATATCTTAATTAAATTAATGCACATATATATTGGTAATGGGTGGAAGGCTTGGCCTTCTGCTTGGTGTTTTATTCCACTCATGCCACCTTAGGACCCGATAAACCGGTGTTATGTTCCTTGATTTTGCGTTCCTAACACGGTTGGGGTTTATGGGTCCCCCTTGATAATTTGCCCTGCTTAAAGCTTTTCCAGCAAGACCCAACTTTGGTACTACTTTTGCCTAACATATAAAGCTGAGTTCTTAATCAACAAAACGGGCCAGTGCTCCTCATGAGTGTTGGTCCAAACTGGGCAGACTGCGGGGCCACCACGAGGAAACTCGAGGATTGGTATATACCTGTAGGATGACCCATCCAGTCATGGACTGAGGCAATATACGTGCGGCTACTATCAGGGTGTCGGCATGCCGGGAGGTCTTGCTGGATTAGTTTTACCTTTGTCGAAATATCTTGAGCACGGGATTCCGAGAATACTCGGGTCTTCCCAATTTGGAGTTGCGACTCCGCAGATCGTGAGCTTGTGATGGGCTAAGTTGGGACACCCCTGCAGGGTTATGAACTTACGAAAACCGTGCGCATGGTTATGTGGCATATGGGAATTTGTTAATATCCGGTTGTAGATAACTTGACACCATATCCTTAAGAATACACTACCTGTGTGAGTACCGTGATGGTCTCTTCTCGAAGGGGCTTTGGAAAGTGAACATGGTGGGGTTATGCATGAATGTGAGTAGCTAGGATCACTTATTGATCAACTTTGGCGACCGTTGGCACATACTCTCATCTCGCCCTGAATTAGTCAGCTAGATGCTTAGTGCTTGCTGCAAACACTTTATTACCTCTCCACACCTAAAGGCTTTGTTTGTTTTGATACCCGAGAATGGGATTGCTGAGTCCTTGTGGCTCACAGATTACAACACACACCAGATGCAGGTACAACTGAGTACGATTCAGGAGATGGATCAGAACTTCACTAGGAGTTCAATGAAGAGCGTGGTCGTTACTATGTATCGTATCCCGACGATCAGTAGTGGTTCCTACTAGGGGTTATCAGGAATTGTGTTTGTGGTATCTTTTCTCGTTTGGATTTCGTCTGTAGTCAGACCCTGTGTTATTTGGATGAATGTATGCTATTGCATTCATTGTGTGACGTGGCGAGTGTAAGCCAACTATTTTTACTCTTTCATCCCTGTTCTTTTACATGAGTTGTGCAAAGATACCACACTTGCAATCATTCCAGAATGCGCCTATGTCTCTAAGTCGTGCCTCGACACGTAGGAGATATAGTTGCATCCTGGGCATTACAAGTTGGTATTCAGAGCCTTCTCCGACCTAGGAGCCCCCTGATTGATCGAACCGCTGACGGTTGAGTCTAGGCACACACACAAAAATGTTTTGAGTCCTATATATATATATCGGAGAGTAGGATTTCTTTTTACTCCTCATCCCCTTCGTCGCTCTAGTGAGGACTCCTGACGTTGTTTTAACTTCATTGTCCTCAAATTTTCACCACATTTTTTAGGATCACGCGGGTATTGTTTGGATTGTTCCGATATCTTTGTGACGACAACATTGTTCTTGGTGCCTCCTGTCATTTAGGGGTTGTGGCAG
Source organism: Secale cereale (assembly GCA_902687465.1). NCBI lineage: Eukaryota > Viridiplantae > Streptophyta > Magnoliopsida > Poales > Poaceae > Secale > Secale cereale. The sequence continues at coordinate 1,952,406 of LR738714.1, forward strand.
TGTCCCGGGGAGTAGATCTCTGAGGTGTTGTCGTCACAAATGTATCGTTGCGGTTCTAGAATACCAGAGGCGGCAGACATCGAAAACTCTTCTATGCATATCTTGTGGTGAGATAACCCCGACGACACCCAGTAATGGGGGGATAGTTCGGGAGTATTGTCACAACTAGTATAGCGGATGCGTTTCGAAGGTCCGAGGTAAACAGTTTCCGAAGGTGCCTGGTTATGTGTTGACGGATGGATACAGCTGGATGTAGGATTTATTAGTTGAGTGATATGCGATGCTTCCCCTGTATCCCCAACACCAGATTGCATAACCGGAAAGCTTCGGGAATTAATAGGTGGGATTCAAGTAGCTCTTAGGTAATCTTCCAACGGGTGCATGATATGAGGTTGGGGTTCAACATCTAGTGGACAGGCTATCATGGGCGTTGTTGCACTAGGGGATTGCATCTTAAAGGATCCTTGGCTATGATGATCCGGGGATTGCAAGGCCCTATGTAACACGTGCCATGGGGCATTCAGCACGAACATGTGGGACAAAACCTCTATTATGTATTTGTTCCATCTGTTACCTTGTTGTTTTTATTCTATCATTTTGTTCTCCCAAGTGGCTTCTCGACAAGTTGTTGTACCATTAAGCTATGGAATTCATTCGTTCAATTTTTGTTCGAATGTTCATTGTGAAGACTATATGTTGCAAATATCTATCCGTTGATTCAGCTTGTCTATTATTTGCTTCAATGGCTAACGGTTGTCATCATCTTCAGGATGGCACCTAAGAAAGTTCCCAACCAGAACACAGAGGGTGAAGAAGAGCGTCCTCCTTCCCCTCCTCCTCCGTCTGAGGCATGGAGAGCGATTATGAAGGCAACCAATCAGAACACTCAGATGCTCATGCAGATGATGCAGAGTTTCCAAGCCAATCAAGCAAATCAAGGCTATCAAGGGAACTAAGGACAAGGAAATCTGTTCAATCAACCTCACTTTGCGACTCTGAACCAATTCCTGGCAAACCAACCAAAGTCTTTCAGTTTCCGTGTTGATCCGCTCAATGCTAAAGGTTGGATCACAGACATCAAGAAACACTTCGAGTGCAGTAACGTCAGAACTGAGGATTATGTCAAGTTTTCCGCTTTCCAACTCAAAGATCATGCTGCAGATTGGTGGCAACATTACAAAGACTCCAGAGTAGGTCGTGAGATCTCATGGACTGACTTATGCCGCGATTTCCGTTCTCATCACATCCCTACAAGTGTCGTTGAAGGCATGTGTGAGCAATTCCGCAATCTGAAGCAAGGCACCATGTCTGTGTACCAATACAATGTCAAGTTCTAGAATCTTGCCTGGTATGCGAAGAAAGACATCCCCGATGCCAAGAGCAATATCTACCATTTCCAAGGTGGTCTGAAAGATGAACTCCAACTTGCACTCACTCTGTTCGAGCCAGATGAATTTGATCAATTCTACAACATGGCTCTCAAGCAAGAGGCAGCTCAGCTCAAATGTGAAGCTTCCGAAAAGAGGATAAGAGATGTTGTTCACTCCCCCTCTTCCTCTCAAGTGGTCGCCAAGCAGCAGAAGTTCTGGCTACTGCCTACTCCAGTGCTCCATCCTCCAAGCAACAACAAGCACTCAGGTGGTCGTGGATTCTCCCACCCACCCAACCCAAGCAACCAGTCCAAGTCTCAGTAGCAAGCTCCAAGACCAAGTGTTCCTTCTTCCTGTCCAGTTTCAGAGGTCACTTGCTACAAATGTGGTCGGAAGGGTCACTATTTCAACAAGTGCACCAACCAAAGGCGCCTTCCGCCTCCTCCACCTGTCAGCAATGTTATTGCCAAGCACAATCCCAAGTATGCAAGACTGAACCTGATGAGTGCAGCTCAAGCAGAGGATTCTTCTGATGTGATAATTGGTAATCTTCTAGTTAACTCAATTCCTGCAAAAGTCTTGTTTGATTCGGGTCCATCATGTTCTTTCATATCTCACCCATTTGCATCGAAGCACAATTTTGACATCGAAGTATTACCAAGGGCATTGCAAATTATTTCTCCGGGCAAACACATGACTGCTAACTTGATGGCTCCGGATGTCTCTATTCATATGGGCGATTAAAGTTTTCTGGTTTCTCCGGTTGTTCTCGGTAACTCGGACATTGATCTTATTCTTGGGATGGATTGGCTCTCTAAGCATGATGCACTTATTGATTGTGCAAACAAAGAGGTCAATCTAACTCATCCTTCCGAAGAGGTGATTATCTTCGCAGCTCGAGATAACACAATCAGGTTATTTTCTCTCAATGACAAGGGCGAGATTAATGCCATTTCTCAGATTCCGGTGGTTTCTAAATATGAGGATGTATTCCCTGAAGAGCTTCCAAGCGTGCCTCCCAACCGTACAGTTGAATTCGTCATTGAACTTGAACCTGGTACGGAGCCAGCCTGTCGGCGTCCGTACAAGCTTTCTCCTAAAGAGCTGAAGGAGCTGAAGAAACAACTCGATGAGCAAGAATGAATAGGTCTGATCAGACCAAGTACTTCTCCTTGGGGCTGCGGTGTTCTTTTTGTCAAGAAGAAGGATGGCACGGAACATTTGTGCATTGATTACCGACCATTGAATAAGAAGACAATTAAGAATAAGTACTCGCTCCCCAATATCAATGAATTGTTCGAGCAGCTCAAAGGAGCCAAGGTTTTCTCGAAGCTTGATCGCCGGATGGGCTACCATCAGATTGGTATCCTTGAAGAGGATATTCCAAAGACCGCATTCAGAACGAGCTACGGCTCATATGAGTACATAGCCATGTCTTTCGAACTTGCAAATGCTCCACCCACCTTCTCTCGAATGATGCATTTCATATTCAACCCCTACACCAATGAATTCGTTCTCATCCACCTCGATGATATCTTGGTATTCTCCAAGAATGAAGAAGACCATGCCAGGCACCTCCGTTTGGTCCTCGACAGGCTCTATGAGCACCGTTTCTATGCGAAGTTCTCCAAATGCGAATTCTGGCTTGATAAAGTCCTCTATATTGGCCATATTATCTCTGTCGAGGGCATTTCTGTTAACCCCGAGAAGGTTGAAGCTATTGTGAAGTGGGAACCTCCTCAGAATTTCAAGCAACTTCGAAGTTTCCTCGGTCTCACAAGCTATTGTAGAAGGTTCGTTGAGAACTTCTCCAAGATCGCCAAGCCTCTTTCCAACCTGTTGCAGAAGAATGTCAAGTACTCGTGGACTCCTGATTGTGATGTGGCATTCAATACACTCAAAGAGAAACTCATTTCAGCTCCAGTACTTACTCCTCCGGATGAGTCCAAGCCTTATGAAGTGTTATGTGATGCTTCATTGCAAGGCCTCGGTGGTGTTCTAATGCAAGACAAGAAGATCGTTGCCTAAACTTCGCGTCAGCTTAAACCAAATGAGAAGAATTATTCCACACATGATCTTGAGCTAGCAACAGTTGTTCATGCCTTGATCACGTGGAGACACCTTCTGTTGGTTAGAAAAGTGGACATCTTCACCGATCACAAGAGCCTGAAGTACATCTTCACCCAGCCAAACCTTAACCTCCGCCGGACACATTGGGTTGAAATGATTCAAGAGTACGATCCAAGCATTGAGTATACTCCTGGAAAGGCCAATGTCATTGCAGATGCCTTGAGCAGAAAGGCTTACTGCAACAGTCTCATCCTCAAACCGTTCCAACCTGAACTTTGTGAGTCATTCAGGAAGCTTAACCTCCAACTCGTTCCGCAAGTATTTCTTGCCAACCTTCAAGTCGCTCCTACCTTGGAAGATCAAATCCATGAGACCCAACGCAGTGATGCTATGGTGCAGAAGGTGAAACATGGTATTGCTAAGGGTACTCCCAAGTACAAGTACTATCGCATTGATGACAGAGACACTTTGTTCTTTGAGGACAGAACTGTGGTTCCCAAAGGTGATCTCAGGAAGCTCATAATGAACGAAGCACATGACTCACTCCTCCCGATACATCCAGGAAGCTCCAAGATGTAGCATGACCTCAAGCAATCCTATTGGTGGACTCGCATGAAAAGAGAAATTGTTCAATTCATGAATGAGTGTGATGTCTGCAGAAGAGTGAAGGTAGAGCATCAACGTCCAACCGGACTCCTTCAACCTCTACCTATTCCTGAGTGGAAATTCGATCACATTGAGATGGATTTAGTCACCGGGTTTCCCAAGTCCAAGCGAGGAAATGATGCCATCCTTGTGGTGATTGACAAGTTCACTAAATTGGCTCATTTCCTTCCAGTCAAGTAATCCATCAACGCAGCACAACTGGCAGAGCTGTACACCTCCAGCATTGTCTCTTTGCATGGTATCCCTCAAGTAATCTCCTCAGATCGTGGAAGCTTGTTCACTCCCAAATTCTGGGATACCTTCCAATCAGCTATGGGTACCAAGATTTGCTTTAGTACAGCTTTTCACCCTCAGACTAGTGGTCAAGTCGAAAGAGTGAACCAAATTCTTGAAGATATGCTCAGGGCATGTGTAATCTCCTTCGGTATGAAATGGGAAGATTGCCTTCCATTTGCCGAATTCTCCTATAACAACAGCTTCCAAGCAAGTGCAGGCAAAGCACCGTTCAAAATTCTCTATGGCAGAAAGTGTCGTACCCCTCTCAACTAGTCCGAGACTGGTGAACATCAACTCCTTGGAAATGATTTGATCTCAGAGGCGGAATAAATGTGCAAAGTCGTACGTGAGAATCTCAAGGCCACGCAATCGCGCCAAAAGAGCTACTATGACGGCAAGCATCGTGACTTGGCTTTCGACATTGGAGATCATGTCTATCTCCATGTTTCTCCTATGAAGGGCACTCAGAGGTTCGGTATCAAGGGCGAGCTTGCTCCAAGATATGTGCGCCCTTTCAAGATAATTGGCAAGAGAGGCGATCTAGCCTACCAACTCGAGCTTCCCTTCAACTTTGCAAATGTGCACGATGTGTTTCACGTGTCACAACTCTACAAGTGCTTCAAGACGCCTGAACGCACCATTCCTTTCGAAGAGATTGATCTTCAGCAAGACTTGTCTTATCGTGAGCACCCCATCGCTATCCTTGAAGAAACTGAGCGCAAGACCCGCAACAAGTCCATAAAATTCTTGAAAGTGGAGTGGTCACACCATAACGACTGAGAAGCTACATGGGAACGAGAAGATCATCTCCGTTCCGAGTATCCCGCTTTCTTTCAGTCCTAGATCTCGGGACGAGATATTTTTGTGGTGGAGGAGAGTTTGTAATGCCCCGGATGTAAAACTTCCCTTTATGGCAATATATTCTTCGTTGACTTAATCAATTCCATTCTGGGCTCTTCCATCATTTTGGGTTTCTTCATTTTTGCCTTGTGAGTGTGTTGTATGTCACCATCTCATTTTCATTATGTGCATTGCATTGGCATAGTCTCACTTTCATCCGTGTGTAGTTGCATCGTCTCTGTTCTCTCTGTTGTCCGTTTCGAGTTCCGATACTCACACACATGCCCGTCGCACCTCTCAAGGCCTTGTTTCATGAGTGGGTTAAAAACATCCACGGAATGGGCCGAGAGTTGTCAAGTGGTCTTGGTATATCACCGGTAGACTGCTTGTCAAGTTTCGTCTTGTTTGGAGGTCGTTTGATACTCCAACGGTTAACCACGCGGGCGGAGAACCCCTTTCTATCTTAGCCCAACACACCTCCACAACAGCCCACTAGCCCAGCACAACCACCTCCATCCTCTCGGTCATTGGATCGTGATCGTGTGGGCGAAAACCGCACCTCATTTGGACACTCCTAGCTCCCTCTACTTATAAAACAGCCCCACCCCCTCCATTTTCGGATCCAAAACCCTAGCCTTGAGCTCCCCGCGCCGCCGGACGCGTCCAGACCGCGCCGGGCACGTCCGCTGGACGCGCCCGACCAACCAGCATCCGCAACGTGTCCTCTGCCGCCACCCTCTCTCTCCCCGCGCCGCCGGCCAGCCGGGCCAAGGCGGGGCCCGCCCGGCCCGCGCGCCGCACCGCTGCCCTCACGCAGGACCGTGCCCGCCCGCCGCCGCGGCTCCCTCTGCCCGCTCCACCGCCGGCGACTCCGCGCGCTCCGGCCGATGTCGGCTCCGCCCCGCCGCCGGCCCTTCCCCGTCGCTGCCGCGGCTCCTTCCGACCCCGGCCGCCTCCACCACGGAGCACACTGCCGCCGCAAGTAACTCCGCCACCGACCGCCGCCGCCGGCGCACACTACCCCCGTCGCCGCACCTCCGGCTCGCCGCCGCCCGTCCGCCGCGCTCGCCGCCCGTCGCCTCCTCCGACTTCCCTGCTGCCGAGCTCCGCCACGCTCCCGTCGGCCGTCTCCGGCCACCACCATCGCCGCCGCCTTGCCGTCTTCTTCACCTCTGGCGAATTCCGGCGAGCAACTCTGGCAAGATCCGTCCGGGTCTGGATCGGGATCAGATCCACCCATTCATCCATCCAAACGCCATCCCGCTCCGCCTGGATCTCGTCATCCCGCTCCGTCCCGTCCCGCGTTGACTTTTCACTAGGTGAAATTTCACTAAGTCCCGGATCTGTGTAAATTTCATGCCCTCTTCATCATGTCACAACTTGATGCTCGGTGCTCCATTTTGCATGTATGATATATTAAAATGTTCGTCTCGAAGTCATCTACATGTTAGAATGTGTTTCATGCATGTTAGGGTTCATCTATATGTCTTAATCTTTGTTGCAAGAGTGCTTCGTGATGTTACTGTTTCAGCACTAGTTGTATGTTAACATTTTGTTGGCATGTTCGTGAGGTTGTAACTTGGTGCATGTTGGTCCAAATGGAGTGTATGGTATGTGAAAATGTTCGTCTTGTGATGCTCTTCAAGATGGATGCATTTGCATGCATTTTAGGTTGCATTATGCCATGTTTAACCTTGTTGCAAAAGTGCATGTGGCTAACCCTGTTGCAAAAGTGCATGTGGCTGATAAGTTTCTGGAATTGTTATGAGATGATGATTTGTCTTTTTCGTTTGAATTAATCCATGTGTCATATGAGCTAGGTGTCAACATGAGTTTTGCTCATTGGAATGTGCTCTACATGATAGATTTATTTTAATGCCATGATATGTCTTGAGATGAGTGTATCAAGCTTAACATGCCATCGTGATGTTAAATTTCTGCTAAGGCTGAATCTGCTAATTTTTATGCCATGTTTCCATGAGGCCACCGTCATTGTTGTGCATGGTTAGAGTTGTCAAGTGGGTGTTCCTTGATGTATATGTTATGCTCTAGCTATCCATGCTCTTATTTACCATGAGGGCTTGCTGTAGCTTGTTGTTTTCATGCTCTCAAGTTGCTATAAAATGTTTCTGTCAGCCTGTTATAAGCAAGTTCAGTTTTGCCATGTGAATAGCTAGTGTTCTATGCATCCTATGACCATGTTCTTGCCATGAGTAGCTTCACCAACATGTCTTCTTGATGTTGGTTATATTCACATGCCATGCTATGCTTTGAGATGAGTTGCACAAGCTTGCAAACATGCTTACTTGTCGTTGTTGCTGCCATGCCTTGTAATTTTCAATAAGTCTGAGAAATCTGTAAACTTATCGAATCTTGCCATGCTTGTTTAATTGTGTTCCAGCAAGTTTTTGGGTGTGCTCTGAGTTCATGCTTGTTAATAATCATGTCTATTTCACATCCATGCCTTTTGTCTTCATGTTTGGGTGTTGTAGCATAATTATACCTGGCTCCAAAGTTGCCATGTTGCTGTTAATTGCAGTTTTGCATTGCATCTTGCCATTTGCAAACCGTGTATCCGTTTCCCGTGATCTTTATATCGATTTCGACCGAAATCTTAGCATCTATCCATTGGCTTGCTTGCTTACCCAAGATGAAGCCATTTACATCATCTTCTCCTTAGGCTCGAGAGCATCCTCATGCATACGCAGATCATACTTGCATCCCATGTCATGTCTTGCATCATGATGACTGTGCATTGCACCATGATTGATCTTGTACCGTTGTTGTGCTCGTGTGTTGGGTAGAACCGGGAGCCGTTACTGAGTTCGAGGATCTTGTCGAGACTGAGTTTGAGGAGCCGTCTTACCATCCCACCGATGACTTACCAGGCAAGATGACCGTTCCTTGATATCACCTCTATCTTTGCCTTGCTAGTTGTCTCGCTCTTTAGCTATGCCTCGATGTCTATTCCTATTTGGTCAGCCTCCTATGTTGCCATGAAACACTCTAACCGCCTTCCAAGCAAACCGTTGATTGGCTAAGTACACTTTTGCTCAACCCCTCTTATAGCGTTGTTAGTTGTAGGTGAAGTTTGAAGATTGCGCCATGTTCGGACTTGTTTTTTGGATGACACAATATATATCTTAATTAAATTAATGCACATATATATTGGTAATGGGTGGAAGGCTTGGCCTTCTGCTTGGTGTTTTGTTCCACTCATGCCACCATATGACCCTATAAACCGGTGTTATGTTCCTTGATTTTGCGTTCCTAACACAATTGGGGTTTATGGGCCCCCCTTGATAATTCGCACTGCTTAAAGCTTTTCCAGCAAGACCCAACTTTGGTACTACTTTTGCCTAACAACTAAAACTTGCATAGGGAGTTATAAACCCGAGTTCTTAATCAACAACCCAGGCCAGTGCTCCTCTTGAGTGTTGGTCCAAACTGGGCAGACTGCGGGGCCACCACGAGGAAACTCGAGGATTGGTATATACCTATAGGATGACCCATCCGGTTGTGTCCTAAGATGAGATACGCGCGGCTACTATCAGGGTGTCGGCACGCCGGGAGGTCTTGCTCGATTAGTTTAACCTTTGTCGAAATATCTTGAGCACGGGATTCCGAGAATACTCGGGTCTTCCCAATTGGGAGTTGCGACTCCGCAAATCGTGAGGTTGTGATGGGCTAAGTTGTGACACCCCTGCAGGGTTATGAACTTTCGAAAGCCGTGCGCGCGGTTATGTGGCTGATGGGAATTTGTTAATATCCGGTTGTAGATAACTCGACACCATATCCTTAAGAATACACTACCTGTGTGAGTACCGTGATGGTCTCATTTCGAAGGGGTTTCGAAAAGTGAACACAGTGGGGTTATGCATGAACGTGAGTAGCTAGGACCACTTATTGATCTACTTTGGCGACCATTGGCACATACTATCATCTCACTCTGAAGTCGTAAGCTAGTTGCTTAGTGCTTGCTGCAAACACTTTAATACCTCTCCACACCTAAAGGCTTTGTTAGTTTTGATACCCGGGAATGGGATTGCTGAGTCCTTGTGGCTCACAGATTACAACACACACAAGATGCAGGTACAGCCGAGTACGATGCAGGAGATGGATCAGAACTTCACTGGGAGTTTGATGAAGAGCGTGGTCGTTACTATGTATCATATCCCGACGATCAGTAGTGGTTCCTACTCGGGGCGATCAGGACTTGAGTTTATGGTATCTTTTCTCGTTTGGATTTCGTCCGTAGTCGGACCCTGTGTTATTTGGATGAATGTATGCTATTGTATTCATTGTGTGACGTGGCGAGTGTAAGCCAACTATTTTTACTCTTTCATCCATGTTCTTTTACATGAGTTGTGCAAAGATACCACGCTTGCGATCATTCCAGAATGCGCCTATGTCTCTAAGTTGTGCCTTGACACGTAGGAGATATAGTCGCATCCTGGGCATTACAAAATGTTACTATGCTAACGGAGTTTGTTATCCTTGATATTCCCGAGGACGATAGTATGACAATTATTCTTGGTAGACCCTTTTTGAATACTGCAGGGGTTGTTATTGATTGCAACAAAGGCAATGTCACTTTTCATGTTAATGGTAATGAGCATACGGTACACTTTCCGAGGAAACAACCTCAAGTCCACAGTATCAATTCTATTGAAAAAAATTCAACGATTATTATTGGAGGTTTTGAATTTCCTCTTCCTACTGTCAAGAAGAAATATGATATTCTTATTATTGGGGACATACATATCCCCATTGAGGTAACCTAGTGTCATTCGAAAATTCTCCGGTTCCTTGCTATTGGGAAAGAGTTTATTAACAAGACTTGATCAACCTTGTTAGTAGATTCCTTTCGATGAGCATGAGATGGATGAATTTAGAAAGCACAACCTTCTGTACCCTCGTTCTACTTTCTGTTTTTTAGATTAAATAAAGCAAAAATATTATTTTTCTATCTATTTTCTGAGTTGTCCTTGCAATAAAAAATACCCTGAAAATAAAAGTTCTCCAAATGCCCTGAAAATGAAATATGATTTTTTTCTAGAATATTTAAGAATATTTGGCACTAAGAACACAGCAAGGGGAGCCAGCACCTGGCCACGAGGGTACAGGGTGCGCCCCAGCCCCTGGACGCGCCCCCTGCCTCGTGGGCCCCACATGCCCCCCTCCACTTACTCCAGCACCCATACACTTCACCTTCCTCCAGAAAACATTCTCCCACAGCTCAAACTCGTGTTCTAGCTCATCTTGCTACCATTTTCGATCTCCTTGCTCAAAGCTCCATTCACAAAACTATTTGGGGAGATTGTTCTTCGGTATGTGACTCCTCCAATGGTCCAATTAGTTTTTGTTCTAGTGCTTTATTTATTGCAAATTTTTGCTGCTTATGTGACTTTGCTCTTGAGCTTGCATGTCAAATTTATGTGGTCAAAAGTAGTTCTAATGCATGATATAGTCTCTAGGCACTTGTGGGAGTAGTTGCTATCAATTTTGTTGAGTTTGGTCCACTTTTATTTTGAGTCACTAAAAATTTAAGAAAATTTCAGAGGAAGAAAATGATGAGGAGATTATTGGGAGGCTCTTCGAGCCAAAGCTCAAAGGATAAGAAGAAAGAGGAGAATAAAAATCCCAAGTACAATCTTCCTCGCACTTCCGAAGTTTGGCCATGTGAATGGCCCTGTGATGAGTTCTTGGAAGCCGTCGGGATTTATCAAGACTTTTATTATTTGGCCGAGAATGCAGGCCTCATCGACTTCCTCCACGACCAGCGCGAACAGTATCTCTTACTCACTAATATTTTCATGCAAAATTCTCATTTCCATGCTAAGAAATCACCACCTTCAGTGGAGTTTCATTTATATGATGAGGTCAAGGAGATATTGCTTTCTGAAATTTGCCAAGTTTGTAAGATACCCTTTGCTGGTAGCCTCGAGGAACCACATCATAAGGATGTTGAGGGGTTCATCGATATGATCGCTGTAGGGGAAATGAGGAAAATTTTAGGGGCAAGAATTACCAGTGTACATTTTTCCTATTCTACGCTACTTTGCTATATTTGCTAGTAGATGCTTAATTGGTCGCAGGAACAGTGAAACCTTAGTGCCCGTGATATTGTTATTTTGCGCCATGCTTTGTTTCGAGATGCAACTTTTAGCTTGGGTGCTATTGTAGCTATAAAATTAAGTCTGAACCGTACAAAGGGCCCCATCTTCGGAGGCATCTTTGCTTCACGCCTTGCTGAACACTTTAGAATGCCTATTAGGCATCATGAGAAGGAAGAGAAGTTGCTGGCCCCGACTTTTCTAAATTATAAGAGTATGATAGCGCATGATTTTATTGTTAAGGATAAGAAGAAGTTGCTTAAGTATAAATTGATATTTGATGAAAAATATTGTGAGATTATTACCTTGCCTGCACCTTCTTTGTTTGACTTACTTTCAGGCACGTACCTTGTCTTGCCAGATGTCGTTTATGCGTACTAGAGCCTGGCACAGATCTCGGAGCCCGAGCCAAAGCCATCACTTGACCCTTATCGGCAGTTGGTTTATCAGTGGGATGCGGAGGAGATTGCCAACCAGTGGCACCCAGAGGACATTCCTCCGCTCACCAGGGAGAGTAGCTTTGATTCGTGGCAATAGACCAACTTAGGCCAAAAGCCTAAGCTTGGGGAGTACGTATTTCTCACCGACATTACCTTCATGTTCACACACTCATTCTAGTTGTCGGTGCTCATACTTTTTCATTGTACTATCCATGATAGTTTATTTTATTTTTCTAAGCCTTTTTCTTGTGTGTTAGAAAAACCTTAAGGAAAACAAAAAAATTTAGTTGTAGCCCTTTAGCTAGTTTACTTTCCATGCCTGTAGTAGTAATAATTAAAAGAAAACCCAAAAAGATTTCTCATTCTTCTTTTGATTGTTAGGAGCTTTCCCGTGTAAATAGTTTCTTTTTCTTTTCTTTGGGGGAAAAGAGAAGAAGACCATGATGAAAATGTTTAGTGGCTCTCATATGCATTACTGTTGATTTAACCATGAGCCGTATTACCTTGTCTTCACCCTTGTATTAAATGCTTGCAGATTCCACCTTAGTCCAATGCACGTGCACTATTATTATTATCCACACCGATCGGTCGTGCGAGTGAAAGGCAATAATGATGATATATGATGAAGTGCTTGAGATAAGAGAAGCTAGTATGAACTCGACCTATCTTGTTTTTGTAAATATGATTAGTTCATCGTTCCTGATTCAGCCTATTATGAATGAAACATGCTTGCAATGACAATTAGAGATCATAGATGCTCATGCCATGCTTAATTAGCTGGGAGTTTATAATGCTCTATCTTGTGTGCCAACATGATATTAAAATGGTTGTGATGTGGTATGATGAGGTGGTATCCTCCTTTGAACGATTCAAGTGGTTTGACTTGGCACATGTTTACGCATGTAGTTGAAACAATATAAACATAGCCTCCACGATATTTATGTTCATGGTGATTTATATCCTACTAATGCTTGCATTCATTGTTGATTAATTTTAATGCATGTTCATGACTGTTGTCACTCTCTAGCTGGTCGCTTCCCATTCTCTTTCTAGCCTTCACTTGTACTAAGTGGGAATACTGCTTGTGCATCCACTTCCATAAACCCCAAAGTTATTCCATATGAGTCCACCATACCTTCCTATATGCGGTATCTACATGTCGTTCCAAGTAAATTTGTATGTGCCAAACTCTAAACCTTCAAATGAAATTCTATTTTGTATGCTCGAACAGCTCAGGTATCAACTGGGGCTGTCTATATCTTCCATGCTAGGTGGGTTATTCTCACGATGAGTGGACTCCGCTCATCATTCATGAGAAAATGGCTAGTAACCGGGATGCCCAGCCCCATGCTCAAATCAAAATAATTAAACAAAACTCCCGCAGGGCTGTTGTTGGTGTGGACGGTACCCGTTGTTTCGGGCCAGCCATGGAGTGTGCTTGTTGGTGGTTGGGGGAGTATAAACTTTACCATTCAGTATGGGAACCGCCTATAATGTGTGTAGCATGAAAGATATCGAGATCTCTTGGTTGTTATGTTGACAATGAAAGTATGCTGCTGAAAATATTATTTATCTCTATTTCAAAACTCGAGCTCTGGCACCTCTACAAATCACTGCTTCCCTCTGCGAAGGGCCTATCTATCTACTTTTATGTTGAGTCATCATCCTCTTATTAAAAGGCACCAGTTGGAGAGCACCGCTGTCATTTGCATGCATTGCTATTAATTTACATTAAGTATGACTTGACTGGATCTCTTTTACCATGAATTACAATGTCTTGTTAGTCCTTGATCTTCAGAGGTGCTCTGCATTTATGTTTTGCGGCCTCAGAAAGGGCTAGCGAGATACCATCTTGTTATATCATATTATGATTGTTTTGACAAAGTGTTGTCATCCGAGGTTTATTATTATTGCTCGCTAGTTGATTATGCCATTGATATGAGTAAACACGAGACCTGAAAGTTATTGTGAATGTGGTTAGTTCATAATCATTGCTGAAAACTTGAATGCTGACTTTACATATTTGCAACAACAAGAGCAAACATAGTTTGTCAAAGTTTGTCTTTATCACATTCAGTTTATCAACTGAATTGCTTGAGGACAAGCAAAGGTTTTAGCTTGGGGAGTTGATACGTCTCCAACATATCCACTATTCCAAACACTTTTTCCCTTGTTTTGGACTCTAACTTGCATGATTTGAATGGAACTAACCCGGACTGATGCTATTTTCAGCAGAATTGCCATGGTGTTATTTTTGTACAGAAATAAAAGTTCTCGGAATGACCTGAAACTCAATGGAGAATTATTTTGAAATATATAAAAAATACCAGCAGAGGAATAAAGACCAGGGGGCCCACACCCTGTCCATGAGGCGCCCCCTGTCTCATGGGCCCCCTGAGGCTGCACCGACATCAGCCCTGACTCCATATATTCACGTTTGGGGAGAAAAAAATCAGGGATAAGGATTCATTGCGTTTAACGATACGGAGTCGCTGCCAAGCCCTAATCTCTCTCGAGAGGGCTGATATGGAGTCCGTTCGGGGCTCCGGAGAGTGGAGATCCTCGCCATCGTCATCATCAACCTTCCTCCATCACCAATTTCATGATGCTAACCGCCATGCGTGAGTAATCCCATCGTAGACTTGCTGGACGGTGATGGGTTGGATGGGATTTACCATGTAATCGAGTTAGTTTTGTTAGGGTTTGATCCCTAGCATCCACTATGTTCAAAGATTGACGTTGATATGACTTTTCCATGCTTAATGCTTGTCACTAGGGCCCAAGTGCCATGATTTCAGATCTGAACCTATTATGTTTTCATGAATATATGTGAGTTCTTGATCCTATCTTGCAAGTCAATAGTCACCTACTATGTGTTATGATCCGGCAACCCCGAAGTGACAATAATCGGGACCACTCCCGGTGATGATCGTAGTTTGAGGAGTTCATGTATTCAGTATGTGTTAATGCTTTGTTCCGGTACTCTATTAAAAGGAGGTCTTAATATCCCTTAGTTTCCAATAGGACCCCGCTGCCACGGGAGGGTACGACAAAAGATGTCATGCAAGTTCTTTCCCATAAGAACGTATGACTATATTCGGAATACATGCCTACATTACATTGATGAACTAGAGCTAGTTCTGTGTCACCCTAGGTTATAACTATTACATGAGGAATCGCATCCGACATAATTATCCATCACTGATCCAATGCCTACGAGCTTTTCACATATTGCTTGTTGCTTATTTACTTTACCGCTGCTACTGTTACAATTACTACAAAACTACTACTGTTACTTTTGCCACCGTTACCGTTATTTCCATACTACTTTGCTACTAAATACTTTGCTGCAGATATTAAGTCTTCCATGTGTGGTTGAATTGACAACTCAACTGCCAATACTTGAAAGTATTATTTGGCTCCCCTTGTGTCGAATCAATAAATTTGGGTTGAATACTTTACCCTCGAAAACGGTTGCGATCCCCTGCAGTTGTGGGTTATCAAGCGATGACGACGGACTGGTGCCATTGGCGATTGTTTGAGAAGCAGACGAGATAAGCTATGGGGAGGGAGGGGAAAATGCGACACATGACTCGCCAGTCGGGATGGTTTATATAGCAGGCCGGTAAGCATTGGGATTTTGGGGGATTTCACCGAGTTAGGCGGGAAGCTTGCGCGGGAACCTGCGAGGTTGCACGGGAACGGGATCACCGACGATTCATTGGCGCCATAGTTTGGCTGAAAGAACGCCCCCGCACGCTGCGCAAGCTTGCGCTATAAGCCGTCTCCGGCAGCGGGGTGACAAGATGTGCGAGAGGAGGACGAAAGGCCATGTACACACACGGTTAATAAAAAAACGTTTGTGATTTAATTACCTACTATACCACTGTCCTGGTTTATAGGTAGGATTTAACTAATAAAATGCGAATGCATGTAGCCAAAGATTATATAGTTGGATTCGTATTTGAACATAGTTTCCAATTATATAATTTTTATAACATGCATTAAAATTTTGTTGGTTAAATTTGAGGGCAAAGTATGGCATAGAATATACGGCTTGTAGGCGACCATTTCATGCGTGTTCAACTGCTCTATGCGTGTGGTAGCTTGCGGTTGAGGCGGTCGCGACACGCTCTGCCCGCGTCCCGCCGCGCGCGCTCTGCTCTCGCGTCCCTACGGGTGCTCTGCCCTCGTCCCTCCACGCGCACCACCAGTTTTTGGGGCCGGCGCATGATCACACACGATCGAGCGCATGCAGTTACACTGGGCGCGGCGCCACAATGCCATTACCCGCTGCAAAAACTGCCATGCGGACGCGCCAAGAATCCAGGCCGCCCGGCCCCCATTTATTCATGCGGCCAATTACCTTCATCTCTCGTGTCACACAACACAATAAGCACACCCACGACGACACATACAAAGAGGACAACCAATAGTTCCAATGGTGATCCCCGTGGCTCCAATGGCGCTCCCAGCGGCCGACGACGACAATAGCGGGCAGTTCACCACGCATCATGTAGTGGACACCCACATGAGGGGGAAGGCCCTCTCGATGGTCTACACGAACGATCATGTCTCTGTGGAGAGCTCCATCCAAACTATGAGAAGTTCCTTGCCAAGGACAAGTACCAAGTGGTCGGCTTCGACCTCGAGTACACCATCTGTCGTGCCGGGCACGATCAGAAGGTTATCGTCGCCCAGTTGTCTCTGCGACATGACGTCCTCGTCTACAACTACCACCTGGCCGCAAGGCCTTGCCAGCCATTCTCCAGGTTTATCAACGGCTCTGACTACAGTTTCTCTACGGTGGATACCACCAACGATCTAAAAGCTCTCAAGGTTTCGGGGTTGAAATGCCCGAATCTTGTCAACATCCAGCACCACTACAAGGTCTGGGGCAGCGACAAAAACAAACTGAACTCCCTGGTTGACCTTGCCTCGGCCATCATCGACCCCTACTACATGAAGATGAAGAATGAGAGCAACAAGGACAAGAACGCCTGGCACAGTGTGTGGCATGAGAGACTGGATGAACAACATGTCAAGTACGCAGCCAAGGACACGTACACGAGCTACGAGATGTACACGCGGATCGTTGACATGAGGAAGTGTCTTCTTGCTGCCCCAGACGTGGGATCAGCCATAGAGCAATGGAGGGAGGGTCACAGGAGTTAGATGACTAGACGATCGTTTCTCCTACTTTAGAATGCATGCAATTGTTTATTGAGGTGTGTGCGAATGATTTGTATAGTCACTTATGTAATTGGATGTTTATATATACATGTTATTCTTCTGTAGACAGAGCAAATCACACGGCTTATTAGCTGCAATTGTCTGTGTTATTATTGGTTCATAACCCACAAGTGTAGGGGATCAGTTGTAGCCTCTTTCGATAAGTAAGAGTGTCGAACCCAACGAGGAGCTAAAGGTAGAACAACTATTCCCTCAAGTTCTATGGACCACCGATACAACTCTATGCACGCTTGACGTTTACTTTACCTAGAACAAGTATGAAACTAGAAGTACTTTGTAGTTTTTGTGGGATATGTTTGCAAGAGTATAAAGAGAACGTAAATAAAAAGTAGGGCCTGTTAAGATAAGGACACAACTAAATTAGTATTAGTAGAGAGCTTTTTGTCACGAGAAAGTTATTTGTCCCTAGGCAATCGATAACTAGACCGGTAATCACTATTGCAATCTTATTTGAGGGAGAGGCATAAGCTAACATACTTTCTCTTCTTGGATCATATGCACTTATGATTGGAACTCCAGCAAGCATCCGTAACTACTAAAGATCATTAAGGTAAAACCAACCCATAGCATTAGAGTATCAAGTCCTCTTTATTCCCATATGCAAACAACCTACTTACTCGGGTCTGTACTTCTGTCACTCACGCCACCCACCATAAGAAAATCATGAACATATTGAAAACCCTACAACGGGGATCCCTCACACTTGCACGATAAGGAGAGCACCATAGGACAGCACCAATAATAAAACATGCAACTCAAACCAATCACAATCATCAATTAACCCATAGGACAAAACGGATCTACTCAAACATCATAGGATAGCCATACATCATTGGGAAGTAATATATAGAGTTGAGCACCATGTTTAAGTAGAGATTACAGAGGGTAGAAGAGGGGTTACACTGCTGCATAGAAGGCGGGAAGAGTTGGTGATGACGGCGGTGAAGTTGTTGGTGTAGATTGCGGCGACGGTGATGGCCCCGGCGGCACTCTGGTGCCACCGGAAGTGAGGGGGGAGAGAGCCCCCCATACTTCTTCTTCTTCGTTGACCTTCTACCTAGATGGGAGAAGGGTTTCCCCTCTGGTCCATTGTCTCCATGGCGTGGGAGGGGCGAGAGCCCCTCCGAGATTGGATTTGTCTCTCTGTCTCTCTCTGTTTCCGCGTTCCCAGATTCTGGCCTTCCACCGTTTCTTAAATTCCTGGAGATCCGTAAATCCGATTGGGCTGAATTTTAGACAAGATTTTAATCTGGATATTAGCTTTCTTGCGGCGAAATAAGGGCACCAACCGCCTTACGGGGCGGCCACGAGGGCCCAGGGCTTGCCTGCCCCCCTGGGCGCGCCCCTCACCCTCGTTGGCCACTCAGGCATCGTCTCGCGTTGATTCCACTTCCCAAAATTCACATATATTCCAAAAAAAATATTCCATCAGTTTTTATCCCGTTTGGACTCCATTTGATATGGATATTCTGCGAAACAAAAAACATGCAACAAAAAGAAACTGACACTAGGCACTGGATCAATATGTTAGTCCCAAAAATAGTATAAAAATTTGCCAAAAGTATATGAAAGTTGTAGAATATTGGCATGGAACAATCAAAAATTTATAGATACGACGGAGACGTATCATTGGTCTTCGCACCCATTTCTGATTACGGACCTATTTCCCACGTATCACACACATCTTGTTTAGTTGAACCGTTTCCATTGTGTTGCCTAATCACACACAGTTCATCCTAGTGAACTGTATGTTGTATATCACACACACCTTCATCTGGCTGCCCATTTCTTTTGTTCCTCCTCATCGCAAACAGTTAATTGAACTGAATCGTATGCCCTGCATCGCATACGCAACTGAAATCTGAACCATGTTTCATGCATCTGTCATCGCAAACGTTTTGCACCTTTTGGACAATTTTTTTACACCACTGTTTGCGATTATGGCATCACACAGAGTCTCGTCGAAGGGTCCCTGATCATAGTGTCGAGTTTGGACCATCCTGCAGCAGTGTTTTATCATGGAAGCATGTTTACTAACAATCTTAAGGTCATCTTTAGTTCTAGTCGTATAGTCACTCAAGTGTGCAATCATATAAGCATTTCGTTTCAGTTGTCTACTAAACATAAGAATTGAATTTTTCTTGTTTAACAATAAAGTTAACAAATTCATCCATGCATTGACTTGTAGATTTACTATAAGGGATATCACCTTCATTAAATATATAGAGATAATTTACCTTTACTACCTGTGTTGGGGTATTGAGACCATGTATTTCTTCCATAGGTGTTAAGTTTTTAACATCTTCAGCTTTAATACCTTTTGTTTCATTGATTTGTTTGCCTCTTGCATATCTTTGGGACTTAGAAATATAATTCCTCTCTTCTTCAGAGATGTCTTAGGAGGTGGTTCAGGATGAGTCCACTCATTATCATTTCTCAATATATTATTCAATAGTTGTTCAACTTATCCAACAGTTCTTTCCCTGAAAACACAACCAACACAACTATCTAGGTAGTCCCTAGAAGTATATGTTAGTCCATTATAAAATATACCAAGTATTTCATTTTTATTGAGAGGATGATTAGGCAAAGAATTAAGTAACTATAGAAGCCTCCCCCAAGCTTGTTGGACACTCTCTTCTTCAAATTTCCCAAAGTGAAATATTTCTTGTAAGGCAATTGTTTCTTATGAGTTGGAAGATATTTTTTAGAGAAGTAGTACATCATATCCTGGGAACTACGCACACAACCAAGAGCAAGAGAATTAAACCACATCTTAGCATCACCATTTAATGAGAAAGGAACCAACTTAAGAATATAGTAATAACACATTTTTTCCTCATGAGCAAACAAGGTGGCTATATCATTCAGTTTAGTAAGGTGTGCCAAAACCGTTTCAGTTTCATAACCATGGAAAGGATCAGATTTAACCAAAGTAATTAACTCAGGATCAACAGAGAACTCATAATCCTTATCAGTAACACAGATAGGTGAAGTAGCAACACAAATTCGGGATCATATTTCACTCTAGCATTCAAGGATTTTTCTTTCAACTTAACCAGTAGTTTCTTAAGATCATCTCTATCCTTACAAGCAAGAAAAATTCTATCTACCTCTCCATGCATAGCATAACCCTCAGGTATATCAGGCAATTTATATCTAGGAGTGCTAGGTCTAGTAGGTGTTTCATAATTTTCAATTTCAAAGACTTCATCTGTTTCAGCAATTTCATCAGTTTTAGTATTCTCGATATTTTTAACTCTAGCAAGTTGTTCATCAAGAAATTCACCTAGTGGCACATCATCAAGCAAAGTACTAGCATCATCATAATTATCATTCATAGCAGCAGTAGCATCATAAATTACTTGCAACATATCAGGATTAATAGCAGGTGGTGGTGTCACAAGCTTACTCAAAACAGAAGGAGAATCAAGTGCAGAGCTAGATGGTAGTTCCTTACCTCCCCTCATCTTAGAGGGAACAATCCTAGTTCTATCATCCTTCAGATTCCTCATAGTGATCAACAAATATAAATCCCAAGTGACTCAACAAATATAGCTATGCTCCCCGGCAACGACGCCAGAAAAAGGTCTTGATAACCCACAAGTATAGGGGATCACAACAGTTTTTTAGGGTAGAGTATTCAACCCAAATTTATTGTTCGACTCAAGGGGAGCCAAAGAATATTCACGAGTATTAGCAGTTAAGTTGTCAATTCAAGCAAACCTGAAAGACTTAATATCTGCAGCAAAGTATTTTGTAGCAAGGTAGTATGATAGTATCTCTAACAGTGGAAAAAGTAACAATAGAAGTTTTGTAGTGATTGTAACAGCAGCAACAACGAAAGTAACTCAGCGAAGATAAATCTATGAAAAGCTCATAGGCGATGGTTTGGTGATGATATGTGTCGGATGATATTCCTCATGTAGCATTCATAAACTAGGGTGACATAGAACTAGATCCAATTCACCAATATAATGTAGGCATGTATTCCGTATATAGTCAAACGTGCTTATGGAAAAGAACTTGCATGACATCTTTTGTCCTACCCTCCCATGGCAGCAGGGTCCTAATGGAAACTAAGGGATATTAACGCCTCCTTTTAATAGACAACTGGAACAAAGCATTAGCGCTTGATGAATAAATGAACTCCTCAAACTACGGTAATCACCACAAGGAATCCCACTTATTGTCACTTGCGGTATGCGGATCATAACGCGTAATAGGTGCATATAACTTGCAAGATCGGATCAAGAAAACACATATATTCATGGAAACATAGAGGGTTCAGATCTAAATTCATTGCACTCGGTCCCTAGTGACAAGCATTAAGCATAGCAAAGTCATAGCAACATCAATCTCAGAACATAGTGGATACTATGGATTAAACCCTAACAAAACTAACTCGATTACATGATAAATCTCATCCAACCCATCGCCGTCCAGCAAGCCTACGATGGAATTACTCACTCCCGGCAGTGAGCATCTTGAAATTGGTGATGGAGGAAGGTTGATGATGACAACGGTGAAGGATTCCACTCTCCAAAGCCCCAAACGGACTCCAGATCAGCACTCCCGATGAAGATCAGGGGGTGACGGCGGCTCCATTTTGTAAAATGCGATGAATCCTTCTCTCTGGTTTTTTCTCCCCGAATAGGTACTTATAGAGTTGGAATTAGGGTCAGAGGTGGTCCAAGGGCCAAACAAGCCAGGGGCGCATTGTGGGGAGGGGGTTAGGCGTGCCCTTGGGCTTGTGGCCCATGGCGTGGCCCCCTCTGGTAACTTTTTGTGCCAATATTTTTTATTTTCCAAAAATATTCTCCGTAAATTTTTAGATCAATCCGAGAACTTTGATTTCTCCAAAACAATAACACTGTGGAAATTCTGCTGAAAACAGCGCCAGTCCGGGTTAGTTCCGTTCAAATCATACAAATTAGAGTCCAAAACAAGAGCAAAAGAGTTTGGAAACGTAGATACGATGAAGACGTATCATTATTTACTATGTTTTGGGTCATTACTTCACTTTATGATACAATTTTTATGACGTTTCTCTCTTATTTTGCATGTTTCACATGGAGACAGAGAGAGAGAGAGAGAGAGAGAGAGAGAGAGAGAGAGAGAGAGAGAGAGAGAGAGAGAGAGAGAGAGATTGTCGGTAGCTGGAATTCTGGACCGAAAAGGGCTATAAGAGAGATAGCTATTCTGAACAACTCGAAATGACCTAAAAATTTAAGGAGATTTTTTTGGAATGTATAAAAATAGTGGCGGAAGAAATACCAGGAGGGGCCACCAGGGAGTAACAAGCTCAGGGGCGCGCCCCACCCCTGGGTTTGCCCTATGAGCTTGTGCCCCCCTGGCAGGCCCTACGGTGCCCATCATCTGCTATATGAGGCTATTTTCCCTAGAAAAAAATGTGAAGAATGCTTTCGGGATGAAGCACCGCCGTCTCGTGGTGAAACCTGGGGAGGAGCACTTTTACTCTCTGGTGGAGCGATTGTGCCGAGGAAACTTTCCTTCGGGAGGGGGAAATCATAGCCATCGACATCAATAAGGATCCTCACATCATGGGAGGGCCAATCTTCATCAACATCTTCACTAGCACCATCTCATCTGAAAACCTAGTTCATCTCTTGTATTCAATCTTTGTCCCATAACCTCAGATTGGTACCTGTGGGTTGCCAGTAGTGTTGAGTACATCTTGTGGTGGATGCTAGTTGGTTTATTTCGTGGAAGATTATATGCTCAGATCCTTAATGATATTCAATACCCTTCTGATCTTGAACATGAATATGATTTGTGAGTAGGTACTATTGTTCTTGACAAAATGGGAGAAGTCTTGTTATAAGTAATCATGTGAAATTGGTATTCGTTATGTATTTTGATGATATGTATGTTCTTTTATTCCTTTAGTGGTGTCATGTGAACATCGACTACGTGACACTTCACCATACTTGGGACTAAGGGAAGGCATTGTGGAGTAATAATTACACGATGGGTTGCTAGAGTGATAGAAGCTTAAACCCTACTTTATGCGTTATTGCATAAGGGGCTAATTTGGATCCATACGTTTCATTCTATGATTAGATTTATATTAATTCTTCTTTCGTAGTTGAGGATGCTTGCGGGAGGTGGTGATCATAAGTGGGATGCTTGTTCAAGAACACTTTGATTATTATAAGAGAAAGTTCCGGCTTGTCCTTTTCTATGAAAAGGATTAGGCCACCTTGTTGCACTATTGTTACTACTGCTATTAGTTACTTGTTACGAATTACCTTGCTATCAAACTATCTATTACTGCTACTTTCAGTCCTTGCAGAGAATACCTTGCTGAAACAGCTTATTATTGAATTCTGCTCCTCGTAGGGTTTGAAACTCTTACTTATCGAAAGGACTACGATTGATCCCCTATCCTTGTGGCTCATCAAGACTCTTTTCTGGAGCCGTTGCCAGAGAGTTAAGCACCTTTGGTAAGTGGAATTTGGAAAGAAAACATTTATATTACATGCTGAAATTTATTGTCACTTGTCACTATGAAAAATAATCTTTTAAGGGGCTTGTTTGGGATATCTTCACCTCAACCGAAAGCAATAATAGTTTCTCATGAACCTACTAAAAATATTTATTATGAAATCCCTTCGAAATGAGAAATTGCTATCTAATCCTTATGCAGAAGATGGAACGGTACATCCTGATATGCATTTGATATATATATATATATCTAGCGTGGGTCTATTCTCATAACACCCCTTAAGACCTTATTCTCCTAACAAAAGGCCTTATTCTCATAACACCCCTCCGCTACCGACCTCCTAGCACGGAGCGCCCTGGCGGCCAGCAGCAAGCGGAGTCCCCTCCCTACCGACCACCTAGCGCGGGAGCGCCCCGGCGGCCGGCGGCCAGCGGCGTCCCCCTCCCTCCCCGCCTCCTAGCGCGGCAGCGCCTCGACGGCCGGCGGCGTCCCCCTCCCCTCCCCGCCTCCTAGCGCGGCAGCGCCCCGGCGGCCGGCGGCGACCCCCACACCTCCCCGCCTTCTTCCGCGCCCAGTAGCGCAGAGCGCCCGCCGAGCGGCCGGCGATGCAGTCCGTCGGCGAGGATACTTCCGCGACGGCGTTTAGAAAGCGACGCCGCCCCTCACCTTCGCCCCAACACCACCTGGGGGATCCGCCGCTGAAGCATCCAGCCTCGGTTATGCATGACAGGGGAAAGAGAACTTCAAGGATGCCTTCTGCATCGCAATCGTCATGGATGCGAACTGCAATGGTGCACATCCAGCCTTCTCCCGCAACAATGGCGAAAGTTGAAAAAGCCCATGAGTTCCTGCAGCGGAGGTGGACTGCACGCCAACAGCAGCCAGAGCTGCATCTGCAGAAGGAGAGAACTGCATATAATGTAAGAAAATCACATACCCAACCCCCACATCCAGTTTGCAGTGTTGTTTTTATCCCCATGCAGTGCCCCTCTTGCCTCGACTGCAGTCACATGTATCTCCAAGTAGAAAATAGAAAAAGATACTTTGAAAAATAAAAAATGCTATATGGCTCAAAATTGCAGTCCACCATGACTTACAAATGTAGAGCGCTGTGCCTAAAACTGAAGTGCATTGTTTCTTCATGTTAACTAACAGTGCCCCTGCTATAGAATGAAAAAATGAAGTGCAATTTCTTACAGTTGCAAAATATAATGATATATAGTACGAAAGATGCAGTTCATTTCACTGTTAACGTGCATAAAAAGCTTTGGCTTAATACTGTGCAGGAAATTACTATGCCTCCAAAACAGAAGATGCCTCGATTCATTTACGACCCAAAGCCCCTGAACTGCATTGGAAGAGAAGAGTGGGAGATGCCTGGATGGATAACACCTGAAATACCTAGGGGTTTCTTTAACACAACAAACAGAACTGCGTACTCCGTGGAGGAAGATGTAGAGGATAAAGATGAAACCAGTGAACCAAACATCATTCGAGATGAGGAAGGCAGTGAAGCAAAAAGCGCGCAAGATGAGGAGGACGACGACGATCTGGTCTTCATGGGGGAGCACGCGCAGAAAGATGATGAGGAGGATGATGATGAAGAGCAAATCATAACAGTTGTGCAACCAAGGTACACGCGTGTCTTTGAAACATTTGGCCAGCAGATCAGAACGGATGATATAGCACCTCCACAAGCCAATGTTGAAACCCAGCAAGTTCGGCAAGTTCATGAGCAAACGATTCGTCGACAAAGAGATAGTGGAATTCCACCCAGGCCGCCTACTGCCCAACAAAAGAATCAGAAGCAAAATCAAGGAGAGCCGCAAGCAAACAAAAAAGTAAAGTTCTCAACACTTCTGCCTCCTCGCGATCCTAAATTACACAGATCTGTTGTCACCCCTCCATGCCCAATAAACATTGGTGAGCTGCAAACACCGTTAGAGAAAAAATAGTACACGCATGTAAGCATCCTTGCCTAACTACTGCAGTTCACTTACGCAATCTTTCAGCTTGCGCATTCTCATTAACAAAAAAAAACATTCCATATTGTGTGTGCAGGATGAGTACATGCTCCAAGAACTTGTGCCTGTGAAAGGTATGCAATTCACATCACACGCTGCGGCGCGAGAATTCTACAACACGTATGCGAGGCATGCAGGCTTTGGCACACGCAAAAACGGCGGATACAGAACAAACAGATACATAGTGTGCTCAAAGGAAGGTAGAAGCAAAGAAACTGTCACTGATTATGACAGAAAGCGAGATAAAACATCAAAGAGGACTGGCTGCAAGGCGGGAATGAGATTGAAAAAAATCAAGGATGTGTTTGTGATAGCAGAGATTGAGCTCAATCACAACCACAGGATGATTGACAGCCCGGCTATGCTTCTGCACATGCACTCGCATAAGACGGATGATCCGTTACTTGATAAACTAGTGAAGGACATGCAGAGCGTCAACCTGACGCACACGCAGATGATGTCAACCCTGTCAAGGATGTCAGGAGGGCTGCACTTTATGGGGCGCACTAGCTGTGACTGGGTGAACAGGTACGTTCACTAAACAAAAAACGATATCTCATCTATTTCATGCAGTTCGCTTGTGCATTTTCTGTATGTCCCTAATGCTGCAAGTATATTATTATTTCGAACTGCAGGAAGCACCAATTCGCAAGGGAGGAAACAGAAGACGATGTGAAGAAACTCCTGGCTTTCTTTGAGAAGATGCAGCAAATAAACCCGGAGTTCTTCTATGATTACGACAAAGATGTCGATAACCGTGTGCGGAACATATTCTGGGCGAACGCGAGCTGCAGGGGATCGTACGAAGATTTTGGAGATTGTGTCACATTTGGCACGACCTACAAGACCAACAAGTTCCACATGCCTCTGGCCGTCTTCGTTGGAGTCAACCACCACCTCCAAAGTACAATATTCGCTGTGGCTCTCATCAGAGACGAAACAATACCGACTTTCGAGTGGGTGTTCCGGACGTTCTTGCGTTGCATGAACAACAAGCGGCCAATCTGCATACTCACAGGTATGCTGAAAAAAAGAATGCGTTTAAATAACAATGCAGTTCACTGCCAAGTTTTGTAGTCCATTTCTTCCATCCAATGAAAAAATAAGAAAAAAGCAGAAAAAAGATATGCTGTTCTCTCAATAACTCACTGCTTGGTTTTTTCAAAAACATGCAGATCAATGCCCCTCCATGGATGCCGCGATAATAAGTACGCTAATAGGCACGCTGCACAAGTTATGTCGTTGGCATATACTGAAAAAATACAAGGATCACCTGTCCTTGCTGTACAAAGCGTATGAGACATTCAAGGATGAGCTGACCTCCGTTCTCAACCACCCGCTGATGCCATCAGAGTTTGAACGCGCTTGCATTAGCTCATGGAAAAGTATAAACTTCAAAATGATGAGATTATGATGGCGCTCTGGACAGACCGAAAAGAATTGATATCAGCTTACTACAAGGAGGTGTTCTGTGCACGGATGACGTCGACACAGAGAAGTGAAAGCATGAACCGGATCTTGAAGAGGAACTTTGTCAAGGAAAGACACGACCTACACATCTTTGCGTCGCAGGTGGACAGGTGCATCCAGACAAGGAAGGGCGTCGAGCATGCGGAGACCATAGCTAACGAGGTATATAAACAGAGCAAAGTTTTTAAGCTGGATGAGCAATTAATAAAACACTACTCGCTTTCTTGATTTTTGCTGTGAAAGACAACTACTTAACTGGTTTTCTTTGTTTCACAGACGGAAATAAAGACTACTACTCAGTTTGGTTTCGAGGTTCAGCTCTCCAAGATTTACACCAGGGCGGTCTTTGCTGACTTCAAGCAAACGCACTAACGCGGCACTGCATTCAGATCAGAGCAATCCCCTGACAACCCGACGAAATATTTGGTGCGCCACTACAACCGGTCTGATGATTTTGATTGGGCAAGACACGAGTTCCAGGTAGTTGCTGATGTGATGAACGGTATCTACAAATGCGAATGCAAGCTGTAGACACACACAGGTCAGTGAGACAGGAAAACAAAAAAATAAGCACACAGAAAACATAATGAAGTTCACTTATTGCTGGTAGCAAAAAAGAGATGAAAAACAAAAAAAAAACTTAGTGAAGTTCACTAGAACAGTAGACCCAGGACGTTCACAAAACCAAAAATTGAAAAAATGTTGCATATTTATGTGAAGTTTGCTGACACGAATAACCAAAAAAATTATTTTGCTGCAGGCCTGTTCTGCGTGCACATCATTTGCATGTTGGATCAGCTGCGGGTGGATAAGATACCTGAAGAGTACATATTGAAGAGATACACACGGAACGCACGCCAAAATCCAACTTTTGACCGCAGAGACTATGAGCAAACTGCTCCAGATGGGAGTTCGATGTTCTGCCGTAGGAGACTACTTGCAGAAACTGCTATGGACCTGGCGAACATGGGTGTCAAAACAGATAGAGGGTACAACAGAGCTTTAGCTAGGATGAGAGAACTCATACAAGAAGTGAACGTAATAAACGAAGAAGAAGAAGCAGAGAAGATCATGGATGCGCGGGGTGAAGAACAAATAAAGGAGCGCGAACATGCTGCTGATGGTGCAGTTCATAATATGGATGACACAATTCTTCCCCCGCCCGTTTCAAACACAAAAGGGAGAAAGAAAGAGAGCAAATCAGCCAATAAAAAAGCTGCAGCAAATGAAAAAAGCCCTGAAAAAAATAGCAGGCCTGAGCCAGAACTGGACAGCGGAGGAAGACCACTGGGGGTAAGGATGTGTAAATCATGCAATAAGATTGCGGGACACAACTCAAGAACATGTAAGGAGAGGCTGAAACAAATCCAGGCTGAAATGCCACCACAAATCACCGAGCTAACCAACAAGATGATACGACAAAGAGAAGACTATGTAGCGTCTGCAACATGAGAGAGAAGCATAACGCGAGAACTTGTCCAAATAGAACAGAAAAAAAGATGAAGAAGATGACAAAGAAGATGCTAACAGAGAAGAGAACGAGGAAGCGAGCGAAGCTGATGAAACTGAAGACGAAGATGAGGAATAAGACGAAGAAGATGAGGAGGAAGAAGAAGAAGATGAAGACATCGAAGAACCATCATCAAAAACGAGGGGGAGAGACAGAACGCAGAATCCAGCGCGTAGGCAAGCATCGCAGTCGCACGGTCGCGTTACGAGGGGTAATGCGAACAACAAGAGCAAGACAGAAGCAGCAACAACCATTGAAACAAATGCAGTGCACAATTTGAGAAGAAGCAGCAGGAAAAGGACATAGATCAACACATATGCAGTTTTACATTTTAAAAATATATTAACTTCATCCTTTATATATATCGTATGGTATATAATATATACAGCTTGTGTTCAGTGGACTACAAAAAAAAGAATTCAACATGTAATATTGAAGTTCAAAATGAATAGATATAACATATGCCATATATACTTTGTGACCAATGTGCTGCGGGGGGGTATGCTTGATAAAATGCAGTTCTCTTCTATATGAAAGAAATAAGATGAGAATGTCATTCTCAGAATGCGGTTCTCTTCTGTATGAAAACCCTGAGATCATAATGTCATTTTGAGAATGCAATTCTCTTCGTCGTATAGAATCTGACATGACCGTGAATCAATATAGAATGCAGTTAGAAAAATAAAAAAATATAGAGTCAGACTAGGCTTCATGTACAGTGCAGTGCGTGCGTGGTGCATTTAAAGCTTACAGTGCAGTACGCTTCGAGTACACAGTGCAGTGCGCTTAGTGCAAAAAATGTAAAAAAACTTGAGCTCTCCCTTAGCAGACACGGTTGGTTTTCTGTCTTCTAATACAATTTTTCCAAAATTTTGAAAACTCGACGACAAACACGTTGAATTCGTCTTTGCAGTCCCATGTGATTAGGTGAGATGCAGTGCGGATGCGTATATTTAAAAAAACTTGGCTGCTACTCATATAAGTGAATGCAGTGCACTGCGAACATGTTACAAGTTCACAAGGAGGAGTTGGTTGAAAGCTCCATTACGTACATATTTGACATTGTCACCGTCTGCCACAAAAAGAAAAACACAAAAACTAACTAGACAGGTATATACAAAAGCACACAGCATGGTGTGAACAGTTTTGCAGATCGAGAACTACACACAACGACCATAGATACTGTTTACAGAAAGTTCTAGAGCACACACGAAAAAGACATCAACACACATAAAAAATGATCTGCTATCATTTATGCCTCATCCTGCTCCTGCGAATCCAGTTTTGGAGAAAAGCCAAGAGAAATGCAGAGATTTCTTAGATCCTCCGGGAACTCGGTGACTACGACCATGTTTTCAGGGGGGAACAGAATCTGGAACAAAAACTCAGCCTTCCAATCCTGAACAACAGCTTCCTGCGATGAAGAAAAATAAATAAAATAAACAAATATACAACATCATCTACAAAAAAGAAACTGACAAAAAAATATCAAGGAATGAGGGTTTATTATTGGGTTAAAAAAGATACTTACATTACGCTTTGCGAATTTCACAACAAAGCTTTTGCCGTCATAAAACTGAGCCATCTTCAGAACAAAAAAGCCGCACTCATTGGGGCCCTGCTCAGGGGAGCCCAAAAAGCTATCTTTCTTTGAAACATCAACCCAGTCTACCGACTCCTTTCTCTTGTACTCCTTTTCTCCATAAACCTTCTTCAACAATGCAGTCATCCTGATCATCTAGTGGAAATAAAAAAACAAAAATACACATCACAACAAAATATTGTTCAACACGCGCACGCATGAAAACAACACTACTAGAAAAAAGGCTATAGGTAATATCACTATTAGTGGCGCACCAGAGATGTGGTGCGCCACTACTATATAGCAGTGGCGCACCACAAACAGGTGCTCCACTAATAGTGACATTACTAGTGGCGCACCAGGTGTGGGGTGCGCCACTACTATGTTTTTGAACAGTAACCAGCCATGCCCAGGCTTACCAGTGGCGCACCAGGACAAGGTGCGCCACTACTATTTTTGATAGTAGCGGCGCACCTTGCCCTGGTGCGCCACTGGTAAGGCTGGGCATGGTGGTCCAAAAAAAACCATAGCAGTGGCGCACCCCTTCACTGGTGCGCCACTAGTATTCCTGGCTACTAGTGGCGCACCAGTGAAGGGGTGCGCCACTGGTAACCTGGGAGCAGTAGCTAATTAGGCAGCCACACCTACCACACACACTCACTTTCCCCCCTCCACCAAAACAAATCTGGTCGTCTTGCTCCTCCTCCTCACCTCATTTGCACCATTGATTCACCCAAATTAAGTGGTTAAATTTCCTTTTTTTGATAGGTAAGTAAGGGGAAAGCTTTCTTTATGTTCTAGATCTACTTTTCTCTCCGTCTCCAACAACGTACACACTTTTTATGGCCTAGAGATGTACGTATGTTTGTGGTGTTGCATATGTTTGTGTTTGCAGGTACCGGTATTTGAAATGCGATAGTTGCCAATATTTTGCCGGAATGTTGATTCATTTCCGTTTCGGCGAGAATTTGGCACTATGTGCATTCTTTTTGGTCCTATTTTTAGGCAAAGTCATGCCAAATTTTTTTTTGTTCTAAAATATCATTTTGCTCTACCCCGCAGGCGACCATGGTCCACACGATGACCGAAGGCATCGTAAATAGGTTTTTGAGCTCCGCGAAGGCCGAGATGCTTCAAAAGAACGAGACGGAGATAAGATGTCCGTGTCGAAGATGCAAGCTGAAGAGCCTTATTGCGGACCCGGATTCCGGGCAGGTGCGGGACCACTTGCTCTTGCGTGGTTTCATGGATGGCTATCGGTGGCAAGGTGATGAAGATGACTATGAAGTCATCCATGGGGGCCGGGCAAGCAGAAAAAAGGAAGGGCAGCAAGACAATAGCGGCGAGGGCGGGCGAGAAGACGAAGAATCTCCAGGACATGATCACGAAGTAGATGCAGGACACGGTCATCATGTAGAAGATGCCGGACATGATGATGAGGAAGATCAAGACGAAGGGCATGATCATGAAGATGAAGATGCCGGAGCAGACGACGATGGACCATCGATGGGCTGGGTGCATGACCCTCATATTCAAGAGCTGCTTCGCAAGCAGACGGGTAACGCAAGAGCTGTCGCCCGAGAGAAAGCCAAGCTGGATCAACTGGAGACAGACGCGGTTACTCCATTGTATGAAGGATGCAGGCCCGAGGATACCCGCCTGAAAGTAACGCTCATGGCTCTGGAGATGAAGGTAAAACACAAAATGACCGACGCATGCTTCGACGAGAACATGTCATTCTGGCACGAACGTCTTCCGAAGGGGAACAAGTGCCCGACCAGTTTCGAGGAGGCGAAGAAAATCGTGTGTCCTCTGGATTTACCGCACGTGAAATACCATGTGTGCATGAACGATTGCATCATTTATCGGGACGAGCACGCGGAGTCTACCATATGTCCGGTGTGCGGCGTCAGTCGATACAAGAAGAGGAAGAAAGCTCCTCGAAAAGTGGTGTGGTACTTTCCGATCACTCCTCGTCTGCAGCGGTATTTCGCGGACCCTAAGCTAGTAAAGCTCCTGCGTTGGCACGCGGATAGGGAGGAGAAGAAGCGAGAAGATGACGGAAATGATCCGGAGATAAATAAAAAAGACAAGATGCTGAGTCACCCTAAGGACGCGAGCCAGTGGCAAGCGTTGAACTTCGAAGACACAGAATTTGGGGACGATCCAAGGAACATCGTGCTGGGCGCGAGCACCGATGGAGTCAATCCGTTTGGCAGCCAGAGAAGCACACATAGCACCTGGCCTGTGTTTGTGTGGATGTACAACCTTCCCCCCTGGATGTGCATGAAGAGGAAGTACATTCACATGAGTATGCTAATTGAAGGGCCGAAACAACCAGGGAACGACATCAATCTGTATCTGGGGCTGCTGAAAGAGGAGCTAGACACGCTGTGGAAAACGCCAGCCAATACGTGGGACGCCGCAGCGAAAGAATATTTCCCTATGAGAGCCGCACTGCTCACGACGGTGCACGACTATCTCGGTTACGGATATGTCGCGGGGGAGGTGGTCCACGGATTTTGTGCATGCGTCAGGTGCATGGATGACACAACGTATCGCCAGCTAGATAGAGATCCCGGGTCTTCGAAAACCGTGTTCATGGGACATCGAAGGTGGCTTCGCGACGATGACGCATGGAGAAAACGCAAGGATCTGTTCGATGGTGAAACCGAACCCCGAAGACCCCCACGTACGAGGAGCGGCGAGGAAATAGACGAGCTGTTGAAAAATTGGAAAGAGTGCCCACCGCCGGGAAAGAAGCGAAAGGCGCCAGAGCCGCTGCTGAAGGTATGGAAAACGAGGTCTGTTTTCTGGGACTTGCCGTACTGGAAGATCCTCCGTGTGCCTCACAGCCTTGATGTCATGCATATCACGAAGAACGTGTGCGAGAGTCTGCTTGGTACCCTGCTCAACATGCCAGAGAGGACCAAAGATGGGCCGAAAGCAAGGGCAGACTTGCAAAAAA
>LR738714.1:1987706-2026436 GCA_902687465.1 Secale cereale
GGGCCGAGGAGGAGCCTGCCCTTGTCACCCAGCAGCTCCCGCTCCAACGGGCGCGCCCACGAGTCCGGCACCACCAGGCACCAGCCGCTCCTCCCCTCCTCCGGTCCGCCCTCCTCCCTCCCCCCATCTCCCGTGGCATGCTCTGTTATCTTCTCTCTTTTCTTGTCCTGATTTTTACTGATGGAGTTATTTGTGAGCAGTACTACTCCCTAGTGATCTAAACGATCTTACATTTCTTTACAGAGGGGGTGTATGTCGGAATTCCGTATATGTCAATGATTACTGTGTGTTCGAGCTAGTCCTGAAAAAAAACGTTGTAACACACAGTACATGTTGAAATTGCCAAACCCTGTGTTGTTTAGCATGGCAGGAGTCACCACCCACCAGGATAGATCCACAACTTTGTATTGTTCTTACAGCAGCTAGCAGATGAATTGCTTTATATTCCTTTTATACTTAGACTTAAACGTGTTCAACCACTGAGGGTTCTGTTGGGAGTTCTCTGTGTCCTACAGTATTAAATGGTCATGCATAACTGGCCTTGTCCTCTTGCTGTTGCCCAAGTGGTTGTCCATTTTGAGCTTCAGTGCTCTGCATGCGCTGCAAGTACAACACTGCACCTGATGTTTCTTTTTATGAGTAAATAATTGCTTTATGTAACTTGGATGCGTGGTCAGTCATCGGTCATTATATAATGATCACACTAATTGTCTGTTTCATATATATATATGGAAAATTAGTTCAACTTTTATTACTAATTATATGCTTCAAGCCATGAAATGCATTAGCAGTACTAGTATGGTTATCAGTACTAATGGCTGAACTCATTATGGTGGTTACTATGCAAGTTGTTAACCGCATCGGTTTTCAACTAAGTACTGTGGTTGTTTTTGTGCCTACGAACACGGTCTGTTTTATATGAGCTAGGTTACTTTGTTAGCTGCAAAGCATCAGTAATCGTCTGAAGTAATTAAGGTTGTTACTGTCTAAGTTGTCATTGCATTGGTTTTCAACTAGTGCCGTCGTTGTTGTTGTGCATATGGAAGATATGCCATTTTTTGGCATGGTGGCCTCTGACTCCCTATAGTGGTAGATTTGCTTTGTGCTGAAGTAGCTATCTTGTGATGAGCCTTGTGCGGCTGTGTGATTTGAACACATATTTCAGGAAAAAAATTCAAGTATGGAACATTTTTTGCTGTCTACACGGCTATGTATTAGACAGTGGAACATGTTTGTAGATAATATTTTGAGAAACAACTAGTTACTAGTGGCAGATTTTACCTAGGACATGTAAAATAACTCAAAAAAGATAACTGAAGAAAACAAGACTGAATGTGATTTTCCTGTTATGTCTAGTTCTACACTTCTACTATATGTAGGCCTTTTTTGTCCATATGAAAGCAGAGGACCATATGGTCTGTGGCCTTTTCATCCATATGAAAGTAGAGGCACATTGTGGTGCTAGTTTGCTGGGTTTTGTCTCCGACCATCGTGTCGTGATGATTTTGCAGGTACCCCGAGAGGCCCTTGAGTTTGCCAGAATGTCGATTAACTTCCGTTCCGGCAAGTTCGGGTACTCCATATGTCCTATTTTCAGCAAAGGTCATGCTGAAATTTTCCGTGAATTTTAGCATGACTTTGCTAAAAATAGGACATATGGGGTACTTGCGACTAATGCATGGGCCGGGGTATCTTAGTACTTAATTAAGTAGGATCAAGAATTAAGTAGGACTAGTTCTGAATAGCTTCTATCAACGGCACTCTAAATGATAAAACCGTAGCTTTTAGGATGCCTCGGTGTCGACAAACCCTAAGTGATGAGACCATGATAATTCCTCACAAACCCTAAATGATGAGATCTTGTTCCTTGACAATAACCAACTTTTTGACCAAACTTTTTTCCTATTTAGAGCGAACATGGCCGACAACGATGAGGCCGGCGGTTCGGGCGGCAAGCCATTCTGGGAGCTGTCCCAGGAGATGGAGGAATACCCTCACCGCTATGAGGACGCCGCGGAAGACACCGATCCCGACTACACAACCCCTAGTGGCGTCGGGGATGACACCACTGATGGTGCCGCCGGGGATGCCACCACTGATGATGGCAGCGAACGCACAGATGGCAGCCAACCGAAGAGGCAACGGAAGGACCGGCGCCCGAACGTGCTCGGCACCGTCAAGGGGGAATTTACTGAAGTGTCCTCCAGTGGGCATCCAACGGCGCCCAAAGAATTAGTCAGTGGGTACGCGGGACAACTCGGGTGCATTGTCCGGAGCACCGTCACGATCAACACCGAGAACCTAAGGCATCGTGAACGAGGGAATTTGCGGATCCTCCTCTTCACGAAGCTGCACGAACGATACAAGTTCCCCGGTGACTTCGCAAACACACGCCTCTTAGGGAATAAAGTGAACAGTGCCGCCCTCACGAAGATGAGCACGGCCCTGGCTTCTTGGAGAGCCCGGGTGAAGAAAATGATTGAAAGAGGTGATAGTTATGAGAAGATCAAGGAGAAAAATCCTTCGATCAGCAAAGCTGACTACCTAGAGTTCAAGACCAAGTGCGAGAGCAACGCATCCGTGGAATCAAGTCAGTGGGGGAAAGAAATGCGGGAATTGAACTTAGGGGTCCACACTCGGTCCCGGCGGTTACAGAGTGGCGGAACCTAAATGGGACAAGGAGGACGCGGAGCGTGTCGAGCAAGGCCTACCGCCCCTCTTCGATAAATACCGCCATGAAAAGCAGACCAGGAACTATATCAGAGCCCGGTACAAGGAGGACCCGGTAACAAAGGAGCTTACCACGGATCCGAAGGTGAAGGCGCTTGAGCTTGTTCTGGTAAGGAATACACCCCCGCGTAATTAGCTCCATATGGTTGCATTCTAATTAATGAAGCCAAATTTCTAAATGGTTCACGTTACTTCCGCAGGAAACTGAAAGCAGTAGCGCGGGGTCTCAGAGCTCCCCGTCTGCCCCTTGGGACACCACTTTAAATAGGGCGTTGAATGTAATGAAACAGAAGGATAAGTTAACTAAGCCGACGTCAGCTGGTCGTGTGGCCGGCGAAGGCTTGTCCACGAAATGGTCGGAATACTATAAGACTGGGCGAAAGGAGAGAAAGACCAGCTTGGAAAGCCAGGAGGTTAAAGAACTCAAGGCAAAAGTGGCGCAGATTCCTCAGATAGTCGAAGAGCAAGTGCGAGACCAACTGGGAGCGACGATCACCGCCATTATGCCTACCTTGGTTGAGGGGCTGCGGGGGCGGTTTGCGGGCGGCCAACAGGGGCCGCCCCCGATTCCCAGCTTGACGGGCAGCAACTCGCACAACGCGCCGACAGTGGTGTCTCCGGCGGAGGCGTCATTGGTGTCTCCGGTGCCGGCGCCGGCATTGGAGCTTGATGCACCCGGGTGTGGGAAGAATACGCCGGCCGGCACCTCGGCAGCAAGCGGCCCCTCCGTCACTTGCACGCCCGCCGTTGGCGGTGCCTCGACATTAGCCGAGCTCGACGCCATCACGGTAACTAAGCCTCGGCCGATGACTTCATCTCCTTGCCTTTGACTGGGCATCCCTGACGCCCTACATGTTTTCGCAGGGCGCCGCCAACGAAGTTCCATGCACTCTCCTGCACTTCGTGGACGGCAAGTTGATCGATGTCGCCAAGGCCAAAATCGTTGAACCGGGCAACCGCGTGTTCCACCATAATCCGATGCCACCCACCGTGTATAGGGTTCAACTGGTTCGGGTGCTGCGGGGCTGCGACGACTTGTTACCTCCGTATCGACCCCATGGGGCCGACGAAGACGATGTGATGACCCTCGGCGCCTGCTTCAACTGGCCATTGCTTTGGCCGAAGAGCCAGATTCGTTTGGGGGCGGGGGTCACCACCCCACAGACAACACCGCCAGTCCTGCCGGCGCCAAGCCATGGCAAGACCGCCGCAACGCTACCGCCGTCAGCTGATCCGGGCATGCATATGGCACAGGATCCGGACATCGACGACGGTACATTTGTCAACGTCGATGACTACTTCAACGAACATGGTGGGTACGGTGACGAATTCTTGGCGCCTCCTTCTCAAGAACCCAACCCTGCAAAAGTCGATCGCGATCTAGCTGGTACCGCGGAGAAACCCAATTGCAACAGGCGTCGTCTGTTCGGTTCTCAGGAGACGCCTCCAGCTGCCGCCTTCACCGAGACTCAAGCAGCCGAGGTGGGAAATATTATCAGCCCCACCACACTCAAGAAGGTGGTCTCTGAGCAGACCTCGATCCCATTACATCAGCAGAAGCCAAAGAAGGGACGGAAAAGAAAAACTAACAAGGGTGCGAGCCAGCCGGCACCGAGTACGATCCGTGCTCAGGACGGGCCACCAATACCTAAGGATATCATGAGGGCGGTGCATGTGGCGGGTAGGCCGATGCTACCGGCTAATCTGTTCAAGGCTGCAACCGGTGCTATGCGGAGTCTGCATGACAGTGTCCTTTCTATGGAGAAGCGGCGTCTCTCCGAGAAAGATGACTCATACCCGGTTTTCGTGGCCAAGGTGCCAGAGGGCAAGGGCTTTGTCGATGGCACCATCGGGAGTATGATCGTCCTGCGGTTTGATGACATCTTCGCTATGTTTAACCTTCATCCGCTGCACTACACCTTCATTCGGCTATTTTCGCTCAATATGGAGATGCAGATCATTAGAGACAAGACCCCGGACATCGTGATAGTCGACCCCTTCTACATGCGTGCCAAGCACTTGGACAGCGCTGGGGACCGGCAAGTCGCGAGTTCATACCTCGAAGGCGTCATTATGGCAAACAAAGATAAGGATACCTTCCTCGTGCCTTACTTTCCCGAGTAAGTCATCCCCTCACCGCCCCCGTAACATATGATTTCTTAGATTTCGATCGTTCTTTTTTTTCCCTAACATTCCGTGTTTTGTGCAGTGACACACGTTGCACACTCATCCTCTTAAGCCCGAAATATTCCACGGCCACGTATTTCGACTCGGACCGTCAGTCGAAGAAAAACTACACAAATATCAAGAAAGTTCTTGATGATGCTCTCCCCGGCTACGCCAAATCTGGAGGCACCTTCAGGAAGGAAATGTGTAGGTACGGCAAGCACGTGTTCACCCACGTAACGACGTTCCCCTGCGTCAAGCAGCCGCCTAGCAGTCAGAAGGATGCCTACTACGCCCTCCATCACATGCGGGCGATCGTACGGGACCATAATCACCTTATGCTACCAAAGGGTCTCCAAGATTGGGCCGCACGCTTGTCGGCAATCCAGGACATGGACATCAGACAAGAATTCTTTCGCATCCAGTCGGAGTTTGCGGAAATCATCTGTCAAGATGTCCTTCGTACCTCGGGGCAGTTCCACCTCAAATATCAACCGTCCAACAGTGAAATAGAAACAACGCTACAAATGCAGGCTGACAACGACCGCACATTCATGACGCCGACGGATGACGGCGGCTTCATCCACACTCCGGTCCCTGAGTCGAGTCGAAGAAAGTATTGATGGTATGTAGTTCTGAAATGTCGATTAGCTCGTGTTGTAATTAAACTTTAATGAATTTGTATGTCTCTTTAGTTTGGACAGTCGTTCAACTTATATGTAATCGATGCTATTTATTAGTAGGACCATGAACCGTGCTATTAATGTGTTGCTTTTCTCTTCCGATCCTTTTGTTGCATACTTATATATTATCTGTGAATTGCTACTAACGTTTTGTTTGTCTAGTGCATAGAGATGCCGTCGTACGTCGTGTACAAGGGTAGGGTTCCCGGAGTCTATGACGACTGGGAGGAGTGTCGGAGACAGGTTCACCGTTTCAGCGGTAACAGTTACAAAGGGTACACCACTAGGGCGGAGGCGGAAGCTAGATACGAGCGCTATCTAGAGGGAGAGAGGAGGGAGCGGAGGAGGAACCGGATGAAGACTAGTTTCATCGCGATGATGCTCATCGTGACCGCAGCTCTCTTCTATGTGATGGTAGTTTAGATGATATCAACTTTGTAATGTGACGACAAACTCGCTACTCGGTCTTGAGACCTAAACTTGTCTAATATTTGAACTTTGTTCGCTATTTCGAATTCGGAGACTAATGTGATGAATTGTATTATGTGCTGTTTATATTCTGTGATGTATTGTATTTTGTAACCTGTGCAAATACCAGAAATGCAAAAAGAAATTCCTAGAATTAATAGTAGTGGCGCATCATATAGCACATTAGTGGCGCACCCAGTTAAATAACAGTGGCGCACCCCATAGGGATATCAGTGGCGCATCAGTAGGGACCCCTGCTGCAATACCAGTGGCGCACCATCTTGCACATTAGTGGCGCACCCAGTTAAATAACAGTGGCGCACCAATATGAATACCAGTGGCGCATCCTTAGGTACCCCTGCTGCAATACCAGTGGCGCACTAGGTGGCATACCAGTGGCGCACCAGTGGTGCGCCACTGTTATTGGGATTAACAGTGGCGCATCATAGGTGCGCCATTAGTATTCCTTATTAGTGGCGTGGTATTAGTGGCCCACCCATGGTGCGCCACTAATGGCAATATTGGGTGCGCCACTAATAGCCTTTTTTCTAGTAGTGCAAGAAGAAGGTGAAAAAAGAAAATTTTTACCATTCAGTGCGGTCGCTGTGGTATTCAGACTTATGCCACCTCGTTGTTTGATCAACCGGTCCGCTGTACCTCCTAGTGTCATGAATATCAAGGGTCTCGCGGTGCCTATTCATCGTGTATAGCGAATAATGCTGGTCTTTAATCCGTGGTAACAGAATCTGATTTTGTTTCATCAAATTTGTTATGGGTTTGATGAGTGAAAAAGGATTACTGGAAAAAATTGGGAGAGAAAATAAGTACATAAGGCTGAACAAAAAGCAAATCTGATAACTTACTAATTTGCAATCAAGAAGGTTCTCGTCATCACGAACATAAAGTTTGAACTGCTTTGCTGCATCGTCAACGTTAAACTTGCCGTGGACAAAAGGCAACACAACGTTTCCATCTTCATCTCTATCCGCGTGATCATTCATTTGAAGCACATACTGCGTGTGGGTAATTCACAAAAGAACGTTAATGCAGTTCCCCTTAAGATGTTCGCTCCGACGCTTAATCAAAAACCGGATCACGCTTCTCTAAAAACAGTATGCAGTTCACAATTCTCCCCATAATTTGTTTCATTGAAGATGCATGGGTTAAACACAAAAAAAAATGTATGCAGTTTAGTACATTCTAAAACAAATTATTATGCACTATTTACTGCAGTTCACTCGAGCAGAAAAAAAGAAAAAAAAGGAAAAAAGATAAATACCGGGATAAACAAAGGAAAAAAGAGAAATACCGAGAAATACCGGGATAAAAAAGAAAAAAAAGACAGCAGAACGCGTTCGCCAGATCGATAAACCACATTCATATGCTCGTCATTCTTCCAGTACCTGATGATATGATCCATCAATTCCGAGTCCATAAAACCACCTCTGGTGAAAGTTAAGAACA
The DNA here is from genome assembly GCA_902687465.1 of Secale cereale. Lineage (NCBI taxonomy): Eukaryota > Viridiplantae > Streptophyta > Magnoliopsida > Poales > Poaceae > Secale > Secale cereale. The sequence continues at coordinate 1,995,218 of LR738714.1, forward strand.
TGCAGTCCACATTCACAGTGTAGACTTCGATAGGATTCCTGTGCATGAAAAGCGCGCACCTGCACAAAAGAAACGGCGAAGGTGGGGGGTTAGGAGCACAAAAGCAAAAACACAGAAGAACATTACACAAATTAAAAATCAAAAAAAGCGAAAAAACTAACGAAAAAAAGAACTGACTCGCTGTATTTCTGCCTGAATGTTGTGCTCGTGATGAGTTGCAAGACTTTCCTCATCTCCGCAAGATAGCTGAATCTCGCAGGATTCAACTTCTGTACAGGAGATCGAAACTTTGATGGCTTCTGCACAGGCCTCTTATTTGATAGAATTAGTGCCTCGCTGTCCGTCGGGCGTTCCACAGCTGCGCTCCTGGTCCTCCTAGGCACTGGTGGTGGCCTCTCAAATCATCATCACTATCTTCAGCATTCGGATGGCTCACTGCTTTCTTCTCATGCTTGACATTGACAGGAGATTTCTCAAGAGCTTTTTCATTCGAAGTGCCGGCGCCACTCCTCAACCTCTTACACACAGGTTCTTTCACAAGCTTAACGGGGGGTTCATCAAGGACAAGTTTCTGAATCGTTGGAGTGTGAACCTGAGTTTCAAACAAGGAAATACCACCTTGGTGTGCGCCTTCGTCAAAGCCTGCACAAAAAAATGGATAATGAGCAAAATGAAAAAGAATCATCAAGTTCACTAAGGAAAGTCATTTTAAACATGCGAATGGGGTTCTACTAAAAAGCTTAACAAAAGTAGTGGACCTCCCCTCTCTGTATCAATGAAGTTCACTTAATAAAAAGGGTGTGTGACTGGAAAAAAAAATGTAATAACCTTCTTTAAAAATTAAAAGTGATGTCAGGTCCAGACAGCAATGCGACGAGGTCAGCCAACTATAGAGCATCGCCTTCCTGATGTAGCCAATGTGCTCCTTCCCAAACTTGGCAATCGTTTCACCATCCCAGGTCTGCATGAATTGGAACATGTAAAATACACAATCATGCCTGCAAGAAAACCAACACAAACACATTACTAATGCAGTTCACTCAGTAATGAAGTGCTACTGATGTTAGTAAAACAATGCAGCTCCATACACACAAGAAACTGAGGGAGAACAACCAATAACACATTAGTAATGTAGTTCGCTCAAGGGAAAAGGTGCTTCTAATTTAGTAAAAACAATGCAGCTCACTTACACAAAAAAACTGAAGGGGGAAAAAGAAAAAAGGAGAACAAGTACAAACCCATTTCCCTGTTGCGGGACATTAATATGAGTCAGCGCAAAGCCGTCAAGGGTGGGAGGGTTCAACGGCTCATCGCAGCTTGCGATGCCATCTTTCCAAACTTTTTTGATGTTCCTGACCATTTTCCTGAAGACAAGATTTGCAGGAGCGATGTCGCCTTCGTTCAATGAGTCGAGAAACTCAAAACGCTTCTCTCGCAGGTTCAAAGTGACCAAGCAGTAGTGGCCTATCGCGTCCTTCATTGTTGCGGGAGGAGGGTCAAATGTTGCAAACATAATCTGAAAAAAAAAGAATAAAACAAACCAGATGAGAAAATAGAAAAACAGAAAACTTATTTTCAAGATGACGAAAAAATGGTCAAAATGCGTTACCAAGTTTTTCTTGTCCACACGTTCCTCTGCGCTTGAAGAAAACATCTTTTTCAAAGCCCTATTTGTGGCACCGCCGTTCCAAATGGAATTCTGCAAAAAAGACAAAACCAGAGAGTTAATGAAAATGCTTATAGCACAAATAAAAATTGGACGAGGGGATAAAATATAAATTAATGAAAATGCTTACACATAGGTTGTACGGGACAATCATCGTTTGAGATCCTTTGAACCTCTCAGCTAGCATAGAGACGCCAATGTTTGCGAGGCGCGTGCTCAGCGTTCCAAACGACCAAAAAGACTCGCCAACATGACCGATAGTAATATCACCAAACTCGCCCTTGAACGCAACTAGATGCCTTCAGACAAGAAGAAAAAAGCCCAGCAAAAAGTGATAAGATGGGTGTCCCTGAAAAAATAACATATTAAATAACCGGGGCGTAAGACAAAAAATGTCATACTTCTTCTTCTTATCCCTCTTAGCCCTTGTAACAGCGTCATATAACTCATTGTATCTTCTCATAAGAGCTGGATCAACCCTTGAAGCAGTAACAACAGGTAATTCCTCATCTGCATACAGAGTGGGAACGATATCAGATAATAAAACACACACGTTCCATTTCGCCCCCGGGAAAGAACAAAAATAATGCAGTTCGCTTACCTTCGGTTTCAGAATAAACTTCCTGCGGCTGCTCATATACATCTTCGCTGAGCATCAAGTGCTCCAGCCCGGTAATATCATCGTCAAGCGCCGCTTGATTGCTCATCTCCTGAGAGAGTCTTGGCTGTTCCTCTTCAGAAACAATCGAAACTGCCTCAGCTGGGACTTTTGTTGTCTCGGCTGGGAAAGCCAGATTGCCAACATATTGCTCGGGGGCGCGAGGGACGACACAAAATTTCTCAGGCACCTCATCGCCAAGCAACAAAATAGTAGGCCCAACAACACCATCAATGCCAGCGGATGTCCCCGCATTGTCAAATCCGACTCTAGGAGTTCCTTCTGTCTCTTCTGCAATTTCAACTGTAACACCAGGAGCTCCTTCTTTCTCTTCATGCTTATCACAATCCACGATATCCTCCCTTCCTTCTCTCTCTTGTGCCTTATCAGCCTCAACAGGACACTCCCCTCCTTCTCTACCTTCTGCCTTATCAACCTTCGCATCAGGCTCCTCCCCTCCTCACCCTTCCACATTATCATCCTCAATGTTGCGCTCCGCTTGGATTTCAACATTTAATCCGCAGTTCTGATGAGTTAAAAAATAAAACACATTACACAAAAAAGATAGAATGAAGTTCACTAATAAAACCGACCATGAAGCTCCCATGAAAAATAAAAAATAAAACACAAAATGCAAAAATTCTCTATACTCACCAGGGAAGCGTCGCCTTCCATCTCTTTACACTTGTCAGCCTCCTCGTCCTTGCCAGCGTCACCCTCTGCCTCCTTCCCATGTATTTCCACGTTTGATACGGCATCCTAAAAAACATTAAAACATAAATAAAACTATTATCCAAATCTGTAGTTCTACAACTAAAAAACCAACACCAGATCATGCAGTCCACTGCTAAAAAAGATGATGCTTCTTCTCTAAACAACAACTGCAGTGCACTACCTCTACTGGTGCACAAAATACAAAAAAAGTTAAAAACTGCAGTTCGCTGCCACTGCTGGTGCAAAAAATATGATTGTTTGTTTTGGACACTACAAAAAATTAAACAATGAAGTTCACTGTAACAAAAAAAAAAGGAAGAAATCAAACCTTGTCGATGACACCTTCGTCAATAGGATTGTCTTTGGCAGCTTCGTCAACGGGGGACAATGTCCTGTCAAACAAATAATCAGAATCAACACCGTGGTAGTCCTGGTGGTCATCATCACGACAAGCGTTAGCCTTAGAAGATTCTCCTCCACACTGTGAAAAGAACAAAAGGATGCGAAAAACAAATAGTCAATGCAACAAACACACAGAAAAAATAGATAACAAATATGGGTAAAAAAAACTGTTCACATATGAAAAAAAGACATACATCCACATCTGCGGGGTCAGGCAAAGAAGGCCGGACAACATCTTCATGCCTGTTCATTTCCTTCACAATTGCATCAGCTTCCTGCTCATACCTAGCACACCTGTCGTCCTGAGACTGCTTAAACTGAACGAATGAAGACCTGATATTCGTAACAGTCTGCTTAAGGAATTCAAGCTGCCCACGGTCAAAGTTATGAGCGGCCTCGATTTCTGCTTCAGAAGGGCCTTTGCCTTCAGGAAACAATCCAGCAATATTCCTCATCCTGGAACCGGATGTTGGGAAATCAGAAGTTATATTGATGACCCTGTCGAGAAGCTCATCGACCTGAACAAATTTATTGCGATCAGCAGAAGACTGGCCAGAAAAACCTCCAGCAGCCGCCCTAGCAAAACCACGACCCCGTTGAATTGGAGCCCCCCTAGCAAGAGGCTCACAAAACATTTCAGGCACTTTGGCAACTGCAGTCCGCTTGTACACAATGTCCGCTTCCGCCTTCCACTGAAAAAATTAACAAAAAAAGAGATGTAGTTCACAAAAAAAAGTACATAAGATGTTCATATTTAGCATGCGCGAAAAAAAGGAAGAAAACAAAAACAAAGGCTGGCTATGCACTGACCGGCAGCTTGCCAAACTTGTAAGAGTCCAGGTGTATCTTTCCCCTGACTATAATGTCGGCGTTGTGAATCTTCTTCAACTGCACATGGGACAGTATTGCAGCGCGTGGCGTGCATCTATCCATAACCGATACTTTTCGAAGATTCAACGAATCCAGGTACATGAATAGGGGCACGATTGTACAACCCTCAGCGCAGTTCTGCTTGCTCCCTTTAGAATTCCACTTGTACACAGCGGCCTGCAGCTCGTCGACAACAAGCTAACAAAAGTCCATGCTAGCCATAGATGCAAAATCCAAGTTTTCAACCATAGCAGCTACCCTGGACAACCGAGTTGCGGGGCTGGGACAAAGCAAGCACTGGAAAACAATGAGAAAAAAACCTTCACAGTCTTATTAACATTCGCAGGGTCCGCAGCCAGCGTGCGAAGTAAAATAAGCAGGTCCTTCGCATCTATGCTACGAGAACGGTTGAAACCAAGTTCATCCTTCAGATTAGCCAACGAATCATCATGGCCGCTGGCAGCAGGCCTGGGAGCAGTGTGAGAACCCATAGGGAAATCAAAAATGTGATGGACAGCCTCGCGATTGATTTCCAGAACCATGTTTGACCCACAGTCCAATCTCATCGTATCAGGGTCGATCTTTCCCATCAGCTTGCACATCAAAACACGAGAAACATTCTTCTCTAATTTCAGGTTAAAGACAATGCCAAAACCTGCTTGCCGCACCAAAGTTCTGTGCGCCTCACCCAACAAAGCGACAACTTTGATTACGTTTGGAATGGACAGCCGAATAGTCTTGTTAAAACGCCATTCATGCGCAACATCATCTTCAGACCTCTTCCTCTTGGTACTCTTAGCAGTCTACAAAAAAAAGAATAAAAAATGCAGTTCACATCAGCAAACTCATGCCAAACAACTTAAAAAACAGAAGAAAAAGTAAATAAACAGCGTATACCTTACTAACATCAACATCCTCCTCATCAGAATCACTGTCCAGCGCTTCTTCAGCTGCATTTTCCCCCGCAAGCTTAGATCGACGCTCAGAATCAACACCAGAGTGATCATCCGCGCGTCTCCGCTTTCCTTGAATCCCATCCACATCAACCTCGACGTAATTAGGTCTCTTTGAGTAATCAACACGCGGGCTTCGGCGTGGAGAACTTAAACCTTGCTCTGCAACAGTGTTGAGTTTTCTCTTCACAGGATTCTTTGCGGAGGCAAACTTAGCAGACTTCTTTGAATCTGCAATCCTCCTTCCTATCTCCTTACCCTCCTCAAACTTTACTTGCTTCGCCCTATGAGCCTTCACGAAAGTATTACCGAGCGCAATCGCTTTCTGCCTTCTCCTCTCAACATCAGCTGCAATCTGATCAGGGACCATCCAATCCTGTGTAACTGGCTCTGTGCCATCAACAGATTGCGACTGGGTTTCACTCAATTTAGGTGGAATGCTGCCCTGATCAGATGTACTGCCACTGACAACATCGGCTGTGAAATAACGCTTAATCAAATAGTTAACACCACCAGCCCCTGACCCACCAGGAGATAAAACTGTGGGTGATAAAAACATAAGAAAGATATGTGTGTGAGAGAGAGACCTAAACTTAATGCAGCTCATATCAACTTGGAAACATAAATTTAGAAATGCAGTGCTCTTTTCAGCAGTTTATGTTTAACAATTAAAACATAACAGTAAACCTAAATGCAGTTCATGTCGCTTGAATATCATATTGACGTGTGTCTGAAAATGGACATTGGTAAAGGGAAATATGATGCAGTGCACTAATTCGTTCAGTGACCAATTGACCACATATAAAAAAGAAGTGCGCTTAGATATACAAAACAAAACAAATTCATGCAGTTCTGTAAGAGGCAAAAACTAAAACTTAATGCAGCTCATATCAATTTGGCAACCGCATAGTGGATAGACAAAAAAAATACAAAGCAATGTCCAAATGCAGTGCTCTTTTAGCAGTTTATGTTTAACAATTAAAACATAACAAGTAACTTAATGTCATTCCAAAAAAGTAAAAACAATTAACTTGACGCAGTTCATATCAGTTTGCCACATGTCTGAAAAATGGGCCTTGCTAAAAAGGAATCTAAGATGCAGTGCGCTATTTCGTTCAACAAAAGAAGTAAATTGACCCTGTATGAAAAATGCAGTTCACTTTGATGTAGTACCAGATGGGGAAGCCGTTCTAACTGGTGAGGCATCAATTGGGGAGGAAGAAGCCATGTTGTGTCTGCAATGAGAAAGGGATAATAATTAAACCCTAGACAGCAAACCCCAAAAACAGGCAGAGAAAAACTTTCAATACATAGGGAGTTTCAATTTCAAGCATACAAAACAAACTTAAGAAGAGGATGCTGGCTTGAAAAATAACCCTAGCACAAGATCTGGAACGGGTTGGGGCGATTTGGGGCTCACCGTGAGACGATGTGATGGCCGGACGAGGCGGGTGCGGAAGGCGACGGCGGAGGAAGCGCCCTACGGAAGGCGGCGGCTGCGGGCGTCGTCGCTGTCCACCACGAGAGAGCCCCTACGGACGGCGGCGGCTGTGGGCGTCGTCGCTCTCCACCACGAGAGCACGAGGGCAGGGGGATTTCTGTGCGGGTGCGGGGGAGAGGAAGCGGAAGGGGCCAAGGGGGGCTGCAAGTAAAATAGAAGAAAAAGAGAGACTTAATGAATAAAAGGCCGACAGGCCCACAGGTCATAGACAAAAAATAAAAAAACGTCTCGGCTTCTGAAGCGATGCAGTTCGCTTACGGAAAACGTCTCGGCTTCTGAAGCGATGCAGTTCGCTTACGGAAAATGATTCGGCTTCTGAAGTGATGCAGTTCGCTTACGGGAAACGATTCGGTTCGCCTGCCCTAAATAAATGCGCCCACTATCGCCCGAAGCGCCGCGCCCCCACTCCTCTATCCGGCTGGTTGCAAGCCGCGCGAAGGGCACGATCATCACGAACCCATGATCGCCAACACGGTTGGGGGACGAGATCGTGGCCTCGGGAGAAGTTGTTGCTGCTCCGCTTTAAATCCCGCGCTCCATCAACCTGATCGTCCTCACAAACACACGACGCTGCCCTTCCTCCTCCTCTTCCTCCTCTTTGCAGCCATGCCGTTCACCAAGACCTACGACGAGGTCCATGCGCACGGGAAGACCAAGCTGAAGGTGATCTACACCAACGACATGGACGCCATGGCGACGTATGTCGAAGAGTACAAGGCAGTTCTCCAGCGGCGCCGCCAGAAGATCGTCGGCATCGACCTCGAGTACACACCCAACAAGAGCAGAGCGGCCCTGATTCAACTATCCATCGGCAAGTACCACCCAGTGCTTCTTTTCCAGGTATGTGGTACAATGGGCGAGAGATGCATCCCCTTCGACAGGTTCCTCGGCGACCCAAGGTAAGCAATTCTGTCTGCCGAGTATGTGTTGCAGTTCTATATGCCTATGTATGCAGTTCCGAAAAGTATAACTTGCAGTTCACTTCCCTTAGGTTCGAGTTCGCTGGTTTCTCCATCGAGCAGGACAAGGAGAAGCTTTCACGCTGCAACCTCCACATCCCCAACTTCGTCGACATTCAGGCGAACTGGAGGGTGCCTGATGGAACGAAGCCACTGGACTCACTTGGCGATGTAGCTGCTGCCATCATCGATGACGAATACGCAGACATGAAGACATAGATGACAGACTACAACCACAGCCTGTGGACTTCGATTCTCAGCACGAGGCACGTCGAGTATGCTGCCAAAGACGCCTACACTACGTTCGAGGTATGGAACCGAATCACCACAATGCAAAAAGGCCTCGCGCGCGCTGAAAAAGAGAAGACCAGGAAGCGCCCGAGGTCATCCTGGAGGGTGGGGGCAAGGGGGGATCAACTTCCACCTCCAACTCAAACGGGTGGAACTGGTGAAGCAGGCCAGATGCTGGTAGCCAAGGATTCATGTCGCAAGTGCTCGATTTGTTTCCTTCTGCTTATGTAGATTAGTTTGCTTTCGTTGTAGTTTGCTTTGGCACAATGTTTGCGTATGTTGCGTTAGTTTCCTTGATGATGTACTTTGTTAATTATGAGCGCAGAACCTTGGTTTGTATCTATCAACAATATGCAGTTCTCAGTAGTCTGTTTTCAGTATGTATATTGCTTCAAACTGCTGCTGTAGCTAGGATACACATAAAAACAATCTATCAAAGCAGTTCACAAAGAGTATTCTTTCACAAAACTGCTGCTATTATAATGGTTGATGCAGTCCTCTTTTATTAAAAAAACTCTAGTTCCGTATGTGGATTAAAAAAAAGCTCGGTGGGGGTTTCCAGTATGTATATTCTTCAACTGCTGCTGCTAATAGGATGCACATGAAAAACTATATGTCAAAAGCAGTTCATTTATACTCAGAATTCTTATAGGAAATACACTAGAAGCCACACAAAAATGTCAAATTATTACAACAAAAATGTCTCATGCTGCTGCTGCTCAAGCAAGACTGATCTAAAGCAAATTTAACTTGATTTCCAAACACTTTGCATGCCTATAAAACATAGCCATGACAACATCCCCAGCCTGAAGACCAGCTTCCTCCACAAATTCCTTCCAGCCATCTTTGAGAACCAAACAATCATCAGAGCCAATAGAATACATAACATCAACATCATGATATCCATTCTTGCTAAACAAGACCAAATTAACACAGCTTTTTGTTACCCTGACTAGACCAGAAGGGAATTTCTGCAAGCAAAACAACAAGAACAGAAAAAATAAGAACAAATAAGAAAAAGATTACAATCTTCAGAAAATAAATTGCTGCTACAATCTTCATAAAAAATATTAATGTCAACATATAATAATATTGACTAGAAAAAATTGCTGCTACTCCTACAATGTTCATAATAAAACTTCTGTGTGAAAAAACAGTTCACTTATACTTAGTGCACTTATACTGCTACAAAAATTCAGATAGTGTTAACTACAAACAACACATGAAAAAGAATATGCGAGAAATACATACCCATGAATCACTGACATCATCGTCAATCATCTGATGGACGAATGGAGCCCAAAATCCAATACCTGAAGAATAGAGAAGGGAACAGAGCGCATTGTGCCGCTGCCTCTGGTTCAGAACCAACCCTTCAGAAAAAACGCATGTCTCCAGCATGGGCTCCAACCTTGCTAGGCAGCCGCACGAGCAATCCATTGCCAGGCGTAGGATCTGGTTGGGAAAAATACAGATCGAGGAAGAGTGGCGCCTCCAGGGATAAAGTGAGATGGGAGCCGCCAAGGATAAGGTGGGAGGGGAGCCAATTGACCCACCAATATATATATATGTAAAGACACAACACAAAAAAACGACAAATAAAGCAGTGCGGTTACATAACAATGTGCATTTCGCATTGCATATTACTGCAGTCCACCGCGCTTGACCAAGCAAAAAAACTTATTAAACTAGTCCCCCACACCCCCGTGGCTGTAATGCAGTTCATACAGGCTCGCATTGCATATTAATGCAGTTCACCGTGCTACAAATATTCACCGCGCATTGCATATTACTGCAGTTCACTGCGCATTGCATATTACTGCGGTCCACCGCGCTTGACCACGATTAGCAGACGAAAAACACAGCCTGCAATGCAGTTCTAACAACTATATAATGCAAACAATCTCAAAAAACATCTTGAGTAACGACCAGAGCCAGTGGCGCCCGCAAGAACACAAAAAACATGGACAAAATGTTAAATTCTTCAAAATTAACAACTTAATCCGCTCCAATTCATACCGATAGGATCAAAGGCAGCACATAATTGCCGAAAACAATAGAAAATTACATACAAAACACAACAATTTCGATCCGGACGGGAAAGGACAGAGAACTGACGTTTTTGCGCTAGAACAGAGAGATACTCGACCAATTATACTAAAATTTCAATCCTATTAGCAAATTAATCTATCGCGGAATAACAAAAACATGAACGCGAAATTAGTAACACACTAGGATCACGCTATAAAATCGAATACGAACAGCCAGCAGGATGCGAAACTCCTGCACGAGCGGAAGAACAGACGCAGATCCGCCAAATCAAATGATTTCCGTCGTTTTCTCGCTGAATTCAGTGTTTAATCACATATTAAATCAGCGCACACACAAATAAAACAATAGAAATCGATCAAACTAGCCAGAAACGCTGCTCCATGAAGGTTTCCAACTGCCCCTCTATGTAGTTCGCAACAGAAGAAGGAAGCAGTGCGCATAGCTTTCCAATGCAGTATTACAATGCAGTTCAGAAGTGTTATGAGAATAGACCGGCTGTATATATATATATGAAATTTGTGGATTGTTAAAGCTTGCAGGTTTATCCAATGATGAAGTTATGAAGAAGGTGTTCTCTTTATCTTCGTTGGGAAATGCATTGACATGGAATAGGCTATCAGATGATACTGGAAGATAGGACAGGAACCTTTAAAAGCTGGAATTTGACTAGAAGTTTTATCCTATGCGTTTGGTTCATCGTGATCGGAAGTGCATATATAATTTTTGTCCTGCTGAAGGAGAAAGTACCGCTCAATCTTGGGGCAGGCTTAATTACATGATGCACACATGCCCCAATCGCGGCTTTCTCATAATGACCAATCCATGCTCGATACTTCTTCTACTGGTTCCTTTATGAAGATAACTATTGATGTCAAATGGGATCTTTTGGAAGGAATTAAATGCAACTCTGAAGATTGGGAATTCTACAAAGGTAAAGAGTCAGGTATAAATCTTAAGTTTGATTGCGCTAAATCTTTTATGGAAACCGATGCTTTTCATAAGTTTAGTACTAAATATGGACTTGCCTATGAGATAGTAGCTACTTTTTGTGAATCTTTTGCTGCTCATGTTGATCTCCATAAGTACAAGTGGTTTTCTCATCCTCCTATTGAAGAAAATTGTGAAGAACCTATTATAGCTAAAGATGGAACAATCATTTATAATGTTGATCCAGTTGTGCCTACTTCTGATATTGAGAAACCTCCTTTCCCTGTTAGTATTGAGGAACATGCTAAAGCTACAACTGTGGTTAATAAAAGTAATCTTAGAACACCTAGACCCTATGAACAAATTAGAGTGGAACCTAACAATGGTTAAGGATCTCTTGGTTGAAAATATTGATAGGAATGTTATTTACTTTTGCGATGAGGTTGCTAGAATTGCTAAACCAACTAGAAATGAATGAGATATGTTAGATAAGAATAAGCATGTAGTTGTCATGCCCATTGTTTCTGTTAAAATTTGACATCATTGCTATCACGGTTTATGTCATATTGGTTCTAGTGTGGGTGTTATTCCCTTTTCTTTACATCAAGAAGTTATGAATGACATTGCACCTGCTGAGATTGAAGATACTGATGTTACTATTAAGCTTGTGTATGGAGGTAGTATTTCACCATTTGAGATTGTTCGAGATGTTGTAGTCTTGTGTGGTAAGATGAAATACCCTACTAGTTTCTTGGAACTCAGTTCAAAACAAATAATTTTTGTCCCATTATATTTGGTAGACCTTTCTTAAATACCGTTAATTGAAGAGGCCCTTAATTGCTCTCAAGATGTTGGATTGTTTCCCTTTGTCATCGACAAGGAACACTGGAATAAGGAGTTGATCCTCCAATTTTATGTAACATTGCACATTTCAGGCTACAACAGGGATCCTAAGACATGGGTCCTTGAGTGGATGATAGGTAATGCTCATCATGAAGCCAATGCTCAAGATCTTCTCGAGCTCACATCCCTGCCCACTCCTGGTGACCTCTATGAGCCAGGTTGTCCTGCCTATGATAAAGAAGTGGAAAGCATCTTCTAGAAGCTTGAGCCAAATATGAGACATTGCATGGTGACGCTGATTACCCTACTCACTTCGTCGTTAAGGACCTCGAGTATTTTCCCCACACCATCTAACATATACTGAGGCATACTCTATGGCCAATCAAAGGCATTCATCTTCAGCCAAGCTTGAAGGTACCATGAAGACATTAGTATTTTATATCCTCAATGGCATTTGCTTCAACACTCAAGATTTCTTCATCAGGCAACTGGCTACTTCTAGCGTTGATCTTTTTGGTAAAAAATAATATGCTCTATGGATTATGCGTGTGATCAAGCTTCGCTCAACCATCAAATATCAAGCTTCAGCTCGCAACCACATTATCTTCCTACCTGGACTCAATGCTGCCTCATGAAGTCATCTACCCTCAGGCAGACAAGGCGCCCATTCAAGAAGACAATGCAGCGCATCAAAGCTTCTCAGCTTCTCGTGAAGCCATTCATGCACCAAACACTGTTGCTCCTAGTCCACTTATTGGTCAGATTCGTCGAGCGTGTCCTGGAAACACCGACGCGGCACCAGCATTGTTCCTCAGAGGGCTCAGAAGCAGATTGAAAGTAATATAAGCATCATGATTGGCTGAAGCGCCAGATGCAGAGCCTACTTTTTGATGTTGATCGCGTTCACACTCAACCAAATATGCTTTTGTTCGACATGAAGCAAATAGACGTGCTTGGAAGAGCCTTACACCTCTATGCTCTGACGAAGACCTTGTTGCCAATGGCTTCAAAGAGAACTTCGAGTTTGGCTCCAAGCCCCCTAAATCTGCAAAGTGACGTGCTACACCTTCTATTGAAGACTTTGAGTATTCACCATCAGCACCAACTATTCATCCTCGTGTCATTGATGAGGAAGATGATATCACTTTACCAGCTATGGCTTCACTCCACGTCGATGCTACATTAGGCCCTACTGCATCGCCAAACTCCACCATCTACATCTTCACCACCACCTACCGGGAATGCTTAGATAGCCTATGTCTTCATTCCTTTTTGTCCATTCGATGACATATGAGGGATAAGCATATGGGTTGATACTCTTCAAACAGGAATTTCGGGTCGGACATGCTATATTTTGTTTAAGTCTTACAACTCTGTTTCTTGAATACTTGTGGTTTTGAATTATAAACTTATGTCTAGATGGGATGTCAGCTACATTTGCTACTTTCATTTGATGCGCCTTATTAAAATTAATCTTATGCGCATGAAGTCATTCTACAAACGCCCATTTCTCATTGTGCATATCATCCTCTTCAAATTATTCCTATATGTACTTTGATTTGACTTCATGAAAAGAGGGAGATCAACACAAAGCAAAGCATGCCATGTGCATTTGCATTCAAAGGAAAATTACCTATATGAACATCTTCAGGGGGATCCCCTCCAATTTCATGAAGCCAATGACCATGTTCTTTAACTTTCATATATTTTATCCCTGTTGAAAACTTCAACAAGTTTGTCATCAATCACAAAAAAAGGGGAGATTGTAAGTGTATCTAGTGCCACCCCTAGTTGGTTTTGGAGTATTGACGACATACTTGGTTGAGGGACTAATGTGTTTGTGCGATTCACATGAGAACACAGGTGGAAGTCCCTATTGATCTGGTTTACCCATCGAAGATGTCCCTTAAAAATGTATGAAGACATTGAAGACAATGGTGGTTCGCGAAGACATCCGTTTCGAAGATAATAACATGTGAAGACATTTGCTTGAAAATAATGGAACGCGGAGACATAGTTTATTTGGTAGTTTCATTTTCTTTTTCCTGAGTCATAGGAATTACCGAACTATTAAGTGGGGTCGAGGTAAACAAAGTCAGAAAATTGATGTGATGCTCATCCTAAAATCCTATGCCTTCGAGCGAAGACATGTGAGAGCAAATCTTATCCTAAGTTGGATGAGTCGGCCTTGCTTGTAGCCCAAGTCAAGCTGTCACGTGTGTCTGAAATCCGATCGTTGAACACGTGTCGGGTTTGCCATTGACCCAGGGTCATTTCGGACATATCATGTCAGGTTGCCACCTGGCTATAAATAGCCCACCCCTCCACCATAAATTGGAGGCTGCTCCGAGTTAGTGCATGGCTTTTTGTCGTTTGAGAGAAACCCATCTCCGAAGCTATTGACAGAGAATCCTTTAGAGGACAAACCCAAAACACCCAGAGCCCAAAGTGGTTTGAGCATCACTGGAGCCTTTCTATTGCGTGTGAACCGAAGACTTATTACACTTGAGACTGTGATCTTCCAGTCGGTTAGGCATCGCTTTCTGAGCATCCAAGAGTCATTGTGCATTGCCGGTGAACAAAGTCTGTGAAGGTTTGCAAGTCTACCTTGAAGACTTACCCGAGTGACTGCGTGAGATCTGCGGGTCTTAGCTCAAGGGGTAAAAGGTGAAGACATGGTCTTATTAGTTCAATCTCAGCCTTCCTAACCAGACATGCAGTTGTCACAGCAACTGGAACTGGTCTACCAAATCCTTGTCTTCATCAAGAAATTGATTCTATTACTTCACTTCTTTACTTCATATTCAGCATCGTGAAGTCTCTGCTTGCCTGTTCTGTTCGAAGACATTGTGCGAAGACATTCACTCTGATTGCATATTTTTCTTCACACTATATTCCAATTCTGATATGTTCTACCTAGCAGCTACTTGTCTTCGTGCATCACCTGTATATTTGTTTTACACTTTTACATGACTAGTGTAGTCTATCTTCCGTTGTATCCTATTTAGTCACTGTTTTAACTGTCTGTCTTCAAAGACATTGCCTATCTTGAATTCTTTCATAAAAGTCGCTGCTACTTCTCGAGCTTGCGTTGTATTCCCTCGAAGAGCAAAGGGTGATGCAGCACAGTAGCGTAAGTATTTCCCTCAGTTTTTTTGAGAACCAAGGTATCAATCCAGTAGGAGACCACACGCGAGTCCCTCGCAGCTGCACAAACGAATAAGAACTTCGCAGCCAACGCGATAAGGTGTTGTCAATCCATTTATGGTCACTTACGAAAGTGAGATCTGATAGATAGGATAGTTTGATATTTTTGGTATTTTTGGATATAAGAACAGAAAGTAAAAGCGAAAAAGTAAAGTAGATTGTAGATTGATATGTTGAGAATAGACCCGGGGCCATAGTTTTCTCTAGTGGCTTCTCTCATGTTAGCGGTATTCTACGGCGGGTAAACAAATTACTATCGAGCAATTGATAGAAAAGTGAATACTCATGAGAATATCTAGGCATGATCATTATATATAGGCATCACGTCCGAAACAACTAGACCGAAACGATTCTGCATCCACTACTATTACTCCACACATCGACCGCTATCCAGCATGCATCTAGAGTATTAAGTTCCTAAGAACAGAGTAATGCCTTAAGCAAGATGACATGATGTAGAGGGATAAACTCAAATAACATGATATAAATCCCATCTTTTTATCCTTGATGGCAACAATAAAATATGTGCCTTGCTGCCCCTACTGTCACTCGGAAAGGACACCGCAAGATTGAACCCAAAGCCAAGCACTTGTCCCATTGCAAGAACTATAGATGTAGTAGTCCAAACCAAACCAATAATTCGAAGAGACTTGCAAGGATATTATAACCACACATAAAGAGTTCCAAAAAGAACCAAATATTTCTCATAGATAATCTTGATCATAAACCCACAATTCATCGGATATTGGAAAACACATCGCAAAAAGAGATTACATTGAATAGATCTCCTCGAAGACCGAGGAGAACTTGGTATTGAGATCCAAAGAGAGAGAAGAAGCCATCTAGACACTAGCTATGGACCCGAAGGTCTATGGTATACTACTCACAACTCATGGTGAGGCGATGATGATGATGTAGAAGCACTCCGTGGTAGATCCCCCCTCTGGCGGAGCTCCGAAACAGGCCCCAAGATGGGATCTCACGGGGATAGAAGGTTGCGGCGCTGGAACTAGGGTTTTCTTTCATCTTCTGATGGTTTCGGGGTATGTAGGTATATATAGGAGGAAGGAGGGCACCGGGGGCCAAACGTGGGGCCCACGAGGCAGGCGCGCGTGCCCTATAGGGGGGGCGCCCCCCACCCTCGTGGACGCCACGTGTGCCCTACTCCGTGATTCTCAAGTCTCCCGTGCGTATTTTGCTCCAAAAATATCTCTCCCGAAGTTTCATTCCGTTTGGACTCTGTTTGATATTCCTTTTCTGTAAAACCCTGAAATAGGCAAAAAAACAGCAATCTGGACTGGGCCTTTGGGTTAATAGGTTAGTCCCAAAAATAATATAAAAGTGTATACCTAAGCCCATTAAACATCCAAAACATCATAAATAATAGCATGGAACAATCAAAAATTATAGATACGTTGGAGACGTATCAAGCATCCCCAAGCTTAATTCTTGCTCGTCCTCGAGTAGGTAAATGGTAAAAACAAAATTCTCAAAATAATACTTCAAGCATACTAGCGAAGCAATCATGTCTTCTCAAAATACTATGGCTAAAGAAAGTTATCCCTACAAAATCATATAGCATGGCTATGCTCATTGTTCATCACACAAAATATTCATATCATGCACAACCCCGGTTTCAGCCAAGCACTTGTTTTCATACTCTATTCTTTCAAACCTTTCAACTTTCATGCAATACATGAGCGTGAGCCATGGACATAGCACTATGTGGAATAGAGTGGTGGTTGTGGAGAAGACAAAAAGGAGGGAGATAGTCTCACATCGACTAGGCGTATCAATGGGCTATGGAGATGCCCATTAGTAGACATCAATGTGGGTGAGTAGGGATTTCCATGCAACGGATGCACTAGAGCTAAATATGTATGAAAGCTCAACAAAAGAAACTAAGTGGGTGTGCATCCAACTTGCTTGCTCACGAAGACCTAGGGCATTTGAGGAAGCCCATCATTGGAATATACAAGCCAAGTTCTATAATGAAAATTCCCACTAGTATATGAAAGTGAATAAACATGAGACTCTCTATCATGAAGAACATGGTGCTACTTTGAAGCACAAGTGTGGAAAAAGATAGTAGCAATTGTCCCTTTTTTCTTTTTTTCTTTTTTTTTTGGAGGGGCCTTTTCTTTTGTTCGGCCTTTCCTCACTTAGGACAATGCTCTAATAATGATGATCATCACACTTATATTGAATTACAACTCGATATTACAACATGATATTACAACTCGATACTAGAACAAAGTATAACTCTATATGAATGCCTCCGGCGGTGTACCGGGATGTGCAATGAATCAAGAGTGACATGTATGAAAAATTATGCATGGTGGCTTTGCCACAAATACGATGTCAACTACATGATCATGCATGGCAATATGACAATAGGAAGCATGTCATATGAACGGAACGATGGAAAGTTGCATGGCAATATATCTCGGAATGGCTATGGAAATGCCATGATAGGTAGGTATGGTGGCTGTTTTGAGGAAGAAATATGGTGGCTGTTTTGAGGAAGGTATATAGTGGGTGTATGGCTCCGGCGAAAGCTGCGCGGTACAAGAGAGGCTAGCAATGGTGGAAGGGTGAGAGTGTGTATAATCCATGGACCCAACATTAGTCATAAGAACTCATATACTTATTGCAAAAATTTACGAGTCATCTAAACAAAGCAATCAACGCATGCTCATAGGGGGGGAGGTAGGTAGGAGTTAACCATCGCGCGCCCCCGACCTCCACACAAAGGATGAAACTCTACAAATACCTCATGCTCTAACTTCGTCACATAGTGGTTCACCATACGTGCATGCTACGGGAATCACTAACTTTAACACTAGTATTTCTCAATTTCATAATAACTCCACTAGCATGACTCTAATATTACTATACTCATATCTCAAAACAATTATCAAGCATCCAACTTCTCTTCATATTCAATGCACTTAATATGAAAGTTTTTACTACATTGATATTGGATGCCTATCATGTCAAGGCTAGTTTTATAGCCAAAGCACATTACCGTGCTGTTTTAATAGACTCTCAAAAGGATATAAGTGAAGCATGAGAGATTAACAATTTTTACAAAATATAATTACCACCGTGCTCTAAAAGGTATAAGTGAAGCACTAGAGCAAAAACTATTCAACTCAAAAGATATAAGTGAAGCACATAGAGTGTTCTAACAATCCCTATGGCATATTTCTCTCTCTCAAATAGGTGTGTCCTGCATGGATAATTGTGGCAAACTAACAAGCAAAGACTCAAATGATACACGACGCTCCAAGTAAAACACATATCATGTGTTGAATAAAAATATAGCTCCGAGTATAGTTACCGATAGATGAAGACGAAAGAGGGGATGCCTTCCCGGGGCATCCCCAAGCTTAGGCTTTTGGTTGTCCTTGAATTTTACCTTGGGGTGCCTTCGACATCACCAAGCTTAGGCTCTTGCCACTCTTTGTTCCATAGTCCATCAAAGCAATACTCAAAACTTGAAAACTTCACAACACAAAACTTAGACAAAAATCTCGTGAGCTCCGTTAGTATAAGAAAACAAACCACCACTCAAGGGTACTGTAATGAACTCATTATTTGTTTATATTGGTGTTAAACCTACTGTATTCCAACTTCTCTATGATTCATATCCTCCAATACTACTCATAGATTCATCAAAATAAGCAAACAACACACGAAAAATAGAATCTGTCAAAAACAGGATAGTCTGTAGTAATCTATAACTTTTGCATACTTCTGTAACTCCAGAAAATTTGAACTAAATTGGTAAAGGTGAGGAATTTGTCTATTAATCATCTGCAAAAAGAATCAACTAAATAGCATACACCAGAAAAATCTGGTTATCATTCTACCTAGCGCTAACGATTCTGTTTTTCACAGCAAGATCATATAAACTTCACACAAGTCTCCCAAAGGTTCTACTTGGCACAAACACTAATTAAAACACACAACCACATCTAAACAGAAGCTAGATTCAATATTTATTCCTAAACAGAAGCAAAAACAAAAAATATAAAATTGGGTTGCCTCCCAACAAGCGCTCTCGTTTTTATGCCCCTAGCTAGGCACGATACAAAGATAGATCTAGGTATTGCCATCTTTGGAAGGCAATCCATAAGTGGCTCTCATAATAGATTCATATGGTAATTTGATTTGCCTTCTAGGAAAGTGTTCCATGCCTATCCTTAATGGAAATTGGAATCTAATATTTCCTTCCTTCATATCAATAATTGCACCAATCGTTCTAAGGAAAGGTCTTCCAAGATTAATAGGACACGAAGGATTGCAATCTATATCAAGAACAATGAAATCTACGGGCACATAATTCCTATGGGCAACAATAAGAACATCATTAATCCTTCTCATAGGTTTCTTAATGGTAAAATCCGCAAGTTGAAAATTTAAATAACAATCATCAAACTCGTGGAAACCTAACAAATCACACAAAGTTTTCGGGATAGTGGAAACACTTGCACCCAAATCACACAAAGCAAAGCATTCATGATCTTTAATTTTTATTTTAATAGTAGGTTCCCACTCATCATAAAGCTTTTGAGGGTTAGAAACTTCTAATTCAAGTTTTTCTTCATAAGATTGCATCAAAGCATCAACTATGTGTTTGGTAAAAGCTTTATTTTGACTATAAGCATGCGGAGTGTTTAGTACGGATTGCAGCAAGGAAATACAATCAATCAAAGAGAAATTATCATAATTGAATCCCTTGAAATCCAAATTAGTAGGTTCATCACTATGCAAAGTTTTAATCTCTTCACTCCCACTTTTAACAATTTTACCATCAAGATCTAAAAACTCTGAATCATTGGGACACTTTTTAATTAAAGTAGACTCATCTACAATCCCATCTCTATCAGGATTCATACTAGAAAACAAGGATCTAATAGGAGACCCATCAATAACTTTCAGATCTTCATCTTTATTTTCATGATAACTAGAAGAACACGCTTTTATATAATTCTCTCTTTTAGCACGCATCCTAGCGGTTCTTTCTTTGCATTCATTAATGGAAATCTCATGGATTTGAGAGACTCATTGATATCATGCTTAGGTGGAATAGATCTAAGTTTCAAAGAATCAACATCAAGAGTAATTCTATCCACACTTCTAGCCAATTCAACAATCTTAAGCAATTTTTCTTCAGGCAAAGCATTGATTTTTTTTGCAAATTCATAAACTCCTTAACACTAGTTTCAAATTCAGAAGGAATCTTTCCATAAGAGTTATTGTAGGAATTTCCATAATTATTAGAGGAATTACTATGAAAAGGCCTAGGATTAAAGTTTCCTCTATAAGCATTGTTACCAAAATTATTCCTACCAACAAAATTCACATCCAAAGATTCATTATTATTTTCAATCAACGTGGATAAAGGCATATCTTAGCAGCAAATAATTTCATAAGTTCATCCATCTTTCCACTCAAAACACTAATCTCTTCAATAGCATGCACTTTTTTACTAGTTGACCTTTCGGTGTGCCATTGAGAATAATTAACCATAATATTATCTAGGAGTTTGGTAGCTTCTCCTAAGGTAGTTTCCATGAAAGTGCCTCCTGCGGCCGAATCTAAAACATTTCTAGAAGGAAAATTCAAGATAGCATAAAAGTTTTGAATAATCATCCATAAGTTCAGACCATGTGTAGGGCAATTACATATCATTAATTTCATTCTCTCCCAAGCTTGTGCAACATGCTCATGATCTAGTTGCTTAAAATTCATAATATCGTTTCTAAGAGAGATGATCTTAGCAGGAGGGAAATACTTAGAGATAAAAGCATATTTGCACTTATTCCACGAATCAATACTATTTCTAGGCAAAGAGGAAAACCAAGTTTTAGCACGATCTCTAAGTGAAAACGGAAATAACTTCAATTTTACAATATCCTTATCTGTATCCCTCTTCTTTTGCATATCACCCAAATCAACAAAGTTGTTTAGATGGGTAGCAACACCTTCACTAGGAAGGCCGGAAAATTGATCTTTCATGACAAGATTCAACAGAGCAGCATTGATCTCACAAGATTCAACATCAGTAATAGGAACAACCGGAGTGCTAATAAAATCATTATTGTTGGTATTGGAGAAGTCACACAATTTGGTATTGTTCTGAGCCATAGTGACAAGCAAGCAATCCAACACACAAGCTAACAATACGCAAGCGAACGATAAACACATGGCAAGAAGAAGGGCAAATAAAACGGCAAGGGTGAAGTGGGGGAGAGGAAACGAGAGGCAAATAAATGTAATGCGAAGGATAAGGTTTGTGATAGGTACTTGGTATATGACTTTCGCGTAAGCCTCCCCGGCAACGGCGCTAGAAATTCTTCTTGATACTTCTCGAGCTTGCGTTGTATTCCCTCGAGAGGAAAGGGTCATGCAGCACAGTAGCGTAAGTATTTCCCTCAGCTTTTTGAGAACCAAGGTATCAATCCAATAGGAGACCACGCGCGAGTCCCTCGCACCTGCACAAACAAATAAGAACTTCGCAGCTAACGCGATAAGGGGCTCTCAATCCCTTTACGGTCACTTACGAACGTGAGATCTGATAGATAGGATAGTTTGATATTTTTGGTATTTTTGGATATAAGAACAAAAAGTAAAAGCGAAAAAGAATGTATATTGTAGATTGATATGTTGAGAATAGACCCGGGGGCCAGAAGGTTGCGGCGGTGGAACTAGGGTTTTCTTTCTTCTTCTGATGGTTTTGGGGTACGTAGGTATATATAGGAGGAAGGAGGGCACCGGGGGCCAAACGTGGGGCCCACGAGGTAGGCGGCGCCCCCCCCCCCACCCTCATGGACGCCACGTGTGCCCTACTCCGTGGTTCTCAAGTCTCCCGTGCGTATTTTGCTCCAAAAATATCTCTCCCAGAGTTTCATTCCTTTTGGACTCCGTTTGATATTGCTTTTCTGTAAAACCCTGAAATAGGCAAAAAACACTAATCTGGACTGGGCCTTTGGGTTAATAGGTTCGTCCCAAAAACAATATAAAAGTGTATAACAAAGCCCATTAAACATACAAAACATCATAAATAATAGGATGGAACAATAAAAAATTATAGATACGTTGGAGACGTTTCAGTCGCCTATTCACCCCCACCCTAGTCGATAATTAGCACTTTCAAGAACCACTAGAAGTATCGAGCATGGATTGATCATTATGAGAAAGCCGAGTACACAAGTTTGGTATAATTATTTCTCTTGTGAGCTCATGATTGGGGCATGTGTGCATCATATATTTAAGCCTCCCCCAAGCTTGAGAGATACTTTATCCTTCACGAGGGTAAACATTATATATATAATTCTCCACACAATGAACCAAATTCATAGGATAAAAAATTTGGTGAAATTCCAGCTACAACCGGTTCCAATCCCATGTTCCATTATCATCCAATAGCCTATATCATGTCAATGCCTCCCTTCCCCAAGATAAATGGAATACTTTCCTCTTGACTCCATCCTTAGAAAAAACTTTCAAGCTTAAACAATCCACAAATTTCATCTATGTAGATCAAGTGCATATCAGGATGTATTTTTCGGCGTACTGGGAACCAGATTACCCAGACTTGCCTGTCTGCGGGCCGCGACACGCTCCTACTACGGCCTAGTACGGCCCAGCTGATCGACCACCTGTCCAAGACCCTCGCGAGGGGATTAAGCCTCGCGAGGAAAACGACGCCAAGACCCCCTCAGGAGCGGCCTCAGCCCGGTGCTCCGGAGGGGCGGAGAATCCAAGGCCAAGCCTGCCTCAGGAGGAGGCAGTGATATTAGCAGTGACGCATCGCGCCAGCGGGTGCCAGCGCGCGCCAGCGGCGTAGTTACCATTTCGGTGCAAGGGGGGCAGCGCAGCCGCGAGTTCCCGAGGAGCGGGGAAAATGTTTCCTCATTGGTGCAACAAGACCGAAGACCGCAAGGACGGCAAGGAGGATGTCATCTTCGAGCCCACCACCGTGTCATCGCCAGATCCTTTTGCATGCGAAAACTGCTTTTGTCAGGGTAGGAACGTCCCTGTGTTCCCACTCCAAAATGGCCGTTGTGGGATCCCTTCCCGCCTAAACATTTCGGGGGAAGAGGACCGTGGCCGCCTATATAAGTAGCTAGGACTCCCACTGCAAAGGGACGGACGGATACACCCTGCCACAATACAAGGAGCAAGACCACTAGCCTCCTGACCCTACTGAGCTCACCTCCTGAGCCAGGAACCTCTGTACTAGCTCATATTCTAGCTCGCCCGGAGCCAATCCACCAAAGCAGGAACTAGGGTCTTACACCACACGGTGACCCGAACCTGGATAAACTCTTGTGTGTCTTGTTCGTTGTTTGCTTGAATCCTTCCACCGCGACAAGAGCGAGGCGCTAGGTAGACGAGAGTGGGATAGATCTTCGTTCACGCCCCTATGTGACATGGTTACAGACCTAGGGTAGGGTCACAGGCCTGACCAAGGTACCCCACCCAAGGTCACTACCCCAGAAGATCAAAAGACAAAACCTATGATGATATAGACAGTCGACTGATACGGCCCAAGAGGACAGTCGACTGAGGCGTCTCGAGCATATCCGTCCGATTGCTGCGGCACGACCCGCCCCGCGCGCTTCCCCAAATTTCGAAATCCCGTGAAATACGGCGATCAGAGAGCAACCAACCCGCCGAGAACTGCACACGCCAACGGCACACGACGCCTAGCGCAAAGTTCAATCGACGGAGGACGCAACAAACGCACTCGACGGTTCCAGAATCGATCAAGGCGACCAAGACAAGATTGAGAAGGACAGCCTAGTCCGCAAGCTCAGAGAAGACTACCCCAAGGGCCTCGAGCGAGGACCGGGGCTTTCCTCAGCACTCTCTCCTGCTCAAGCCTCAATCCATTCGGGGGCTACTGACAAGGTTACAGACCTAGGGTAGGGTCACAGGCCTTACCAAGGTACCCCACCCAAGGTCACTACCCCAGAAGATCAAAAGACAAAACCTACGATGATAAAGACAGTCAACTGAGACGGCCCAAGAGGACATCCCACTCGACTGGACATCACCTGCAAGATGACTCAACTCCACTAGACCAATCCAAGGCACTCGACCCCCGAAGGTCAAAGGTCCCTTAGGACAATAACGGTCTGGTATTTACCCGCCATAGTGAATACCTTTATTACTCTTTAATACAGACGTTATCAGTAATGTCTGCCTTAATGTACATTGAACCCTTGGTAACGTGGGGCATGGCTGGGGTCCTAGCGCACTATATAAGCCACCCCCTCCTCCTGTACAAGGGTTCGCACCCCTATAACTCACACCTATACACATATCAGTCGACTGCCTCCGGGCACCGAGACGTTGGGCTGTTACTTCCTCCGAGAAGGGCCTGAACTCGTAAAACACCTCGTGTAGAACTCCACCATAGCTAGGGCCTTGCCTCCTCATTCGTACCCCCTACTCGTACTGTCAGGCTTACAACCATGACAGTTGGCGCCCACCGTGGGGCAAGGCGTCTTGGCGACTTCTGGTGAGGTTGCAACCTTTTCTCCGACCTCCTTCATCATGGTTTCCGGCGGTGGTTTGGCGTTGGGCCGCGAGATCCGACTCGGCGCGCTCATCTTTGTCGCCGACGACTCCGCTTGGCTCCAAGAGGCTCCTCTCGACGTCGAGGCTCTGCCTGTCCATGGGGTTGCAAACTTCCGCGCCAGCGCCTGCGGCGTCCTCCTTCGGCAGCCGTCGACTCGGTACCCGTCGATCCCTACATCAAACCCCATCCCCGCCGGACGCCGTCGCAAGCGATCCAGTCGCTTCCGGCTCCAGCGGTGGCTGAAACACGCGGTGGCCCGCCCCTCAAGTCGCGGCCATCGAGCCCGGCGGTTACCTCTACTGGCCGGCTGATCCGTCGACCGGGCTCGTAGATTCAGTTTCCGAGTGCGGGAGCAGCGATCCCACAACGGAGATCCTCATGGTCGACTCCCGCCGCAGCCCACCGGGTTTTCCTCGCGGTGGCGACGGCGGCAGCGGTGGCGGCCGTTCATACGGCAACGACGGATACATCCCTCAACCCCTCACTGTCGAGCAGAGGGACGAGCTCTGTCGCCGCAATGAAGACGCGCTCTTCACTCCCATCGTGGGGGATTCTCCAGAGGCTCTGGCCTTGCAGGCCACGCGCTTGGCCACCGTGGCTAAGCGCGCGCGCTTGGAAAATATCTAGCGCACACTCGATGACCAAGCCCGCCGACTGGCTCCCGAGTACAGTCGACGACCGCGGCAATCGCACCAGTCGGAGGCTGGGAGAGGCCTTCAGCAGATCCGAGCTTTGCTCAGAACGGCTGAAGAGCAAAACACGGCTGTTTCTCAGTTGTGCAACATGATTCACATCAGATCGGTGGCTGCAGACACCGTTTGGTCAGCCCACAGTCCAAGATCGCCCCCAAGGCATGAGGAACGTGGCCCGCGGTAAGACCGGCATCTGGGTCGGAATGATGAGCAATACGACCGTCGACCCGGTCATCATGATCGTCGTCAAGTGCCTACGCCTCCTCCGGGAAGCGGGTCGTACTCGCCCCGGCGGCACGAAGGCAGGCGCCTACATGACGACGAGCGAAGGGTTCCCCCAGATCCCCGGAGGCCGGGCTTCGATGCAAGGTCTATCCTTGTGTAGGGTCGGATCAACCGGAATAGGGCGTTCAGAGAAGAGCAAGGCAGAGATCGTCCGAGCGGAAGCCGAGCGCCTGTCTCTGGACCCGAGTGTTTCTGCAGTGCCATCAGAGCCGCTGAGATCCCCCCAAACTTCAGGTTGGCGGCGGGGGTAAATAAGTTCACCGGCGAGTCAAAACCAGACACCTGGCTGGAAGACTACCGAGTGGCTGTACAGATCGGAGGTGGCAATGACGATGTAGCCATGAAGCACCTTCCTCTGATGCTGGGCGGTTCGGCTCAGGCGTGGCTCAATCAGTTGGCCCCCGGGAGTATTTACAGCTGGGAGGAGTTAGCTCGAGTGTTCATTCGGACCTTTGAGGGCACCTGCAAGCGGCCTGCTGGCCTCGCGGAGCTCCAGCATTGCGCGCAAAATTCGAATGAAACCTTGAGAGATTACATCCAGCGATGGTCCACCTTGCATCACACGGTGGAAAATGTGTCTGAGCACCAGGCGGTTTGCGCCTTCAAGGAGGGCGTGCGTAACCGAGAGCTGAATCTGAAGTTTGGTCGAACGGGCGATATGTCCCTGTCTCGGATGATGGAAATTGCCAGTCGGTACGCTAACGGCGAAGAGGCCGATCGGCTCCGCGGTGGCAAGAAACCAGTCGGACAGGACGATCAAAATTCCAGTCGGAAGAACAAGCGCAAGGCCGAGCCAGCTGCTCAGGGCGAAGCTGCTGTGGTCAACCAAGGAAAGGGCAAAGAAAAGCCGAAGGGGCCCTGGGCTCCTAAGAAAGTGGAAGATCAAGCTGGGAATGATGTACTCGACCAGCCGTGTCCCATTCACACGAAGAAAGATGAAGAGGGAAACATGGTATATCCGAAGCACACCACTCGACAGTGCCGGCTCCCGATCCAGAACTTCCAGAAAGATCAGTCGACTGAGAAGGGAAAGGAATCAGAGGAGTCCGAGGATAAGGAAGGGGATGGAGGATACCCCCAGATCAACTCCACTTTGGTGATCTTCGCAGACGTCGAGAGTAAAAGTCGACTGAAGGTCATCAACAAAGAAGTCAACATGGTTGCCCCGGCAACCACCACGTTTCTAAAGTGGTCCAAGACCCCCATCACATTCGACCAATCTGATCACCCTGCACACATTCCCACCCCCGGGCGGCAGGCACTGGTGGTCGACCCAGTGGTCGCGGACACGTGTCTGACCAGAGTCCTGATGGATGGAGGCAGTGGCTTGAATATTCTGTATGCAGCAACCCTCCGGGATATGGGCATCCCAATGTCCAAGCTGAGCGAAAGCAACATGAGGTTCCATGGGGTCATCCTCGGGAAGAAGGCCGATTCACTTGGCCAAATCACACTCAACATAGTCTTTGGCGAGTCGAAGAATTATCGCAAAGAAAAGCTGACATTTGAAGTGGTGGACTTCAACAGCGCTTATCATGCCATTCTGGGTAGGCCCGCCTACGCCAGGTTCATGGCTCGGCCGTGTTATGTATACCTCAAGTTGAAGATGCCGGGACCCAACGGCGTTATAACCATCACTGGGAACCGTCAGAAAGCGGAAGAGTGCTTCCAGAAAGGCTCGAAGATCGCTGACGAGCAGATGGCAGCAGTAGAGATGGAGGAGTACCAAAAGAGCGTGGATCCGAGTGATCTATTGAGTGCAAAGAAGACGGCTTCCGAGTCAGCTTTCCAGTCGGCCCGGGAGACGAAGCCCATACACATCCACCCCACCGACCCCAATGCAGCACCGACCCGCATTTCCACTACACTCGACAGCAAATAGGAAGAAGCGCTCATCCAGTTCCTCCGTGAGAACTGGAAAATCTTCGCATGGAAACCATCAGACATGCCGGGTGTACCCAGGGGACTAGCTGAGCACCATTTGCGAGTCGACCCAAAGGTGAAGCTTGTGAAGGAACATCTCCGTCGGTCCGCTACGGAGACGAGAAAGGCGATTGGCGAGGAAGTGGCTCGGCTCCTGGCAGCTGAGTTTATCCGTGAGATCTACCACTCCGAGTGGCTCGCCAATGTCGTCATGGTCCCCAAGAAGGACAAGTCTCTCCGCATGTGCATCGATTTCAAGCACATCAATTGGGCCTGCCCGAAGGATCATTTTCCTCTCCCCCGCATCGATTAGATAGTTGACTCGACTACGGGATGCGAACGCTTGTCCATTCTGGACGCGTATTCCGGGTACCATCAGATCCGTCTGTTCGGGCCCGATGAAATCAAGACAGCCTTCATCACCCCCTTCGGGTGTTTCTGTTATGTCACCATGCCTTTCGGTCTCAAGAATGCCGGCGCTACCTTCATGCGCATGATCCAGAAGTGCCTGATAAAGCAAATCAGTCGGAACGTCGAAGCATACATGGATGACATTGTGGTCAAGTCACGGAAAGGTTCCGACCTGCTGACCGACCTCGCTGAGACATTCGCAAACTTAAGAAGTTATGATATCAAGCTCAATCCGTCGAAATGTACATTTGGAGTTCCTGGCGGCAAGTTACTCGGTTTTCTCGTTTCCGAACGGGGAATCGACGCCAACCCAGAGAAGGTCAACACCATCCTCCGAATGATACGCCTCGAGCGTATACATGACGTCCAGAAGCTTACTGGTTGCTTGGCCGCGTTGAGTCGATTCATTTCTCGTCTCGGTGAGAAGGCACTGCCTCTCTACCGACTGATGAAGAAATCAGACAAGTTCGAGTGGAATTCTGAAGCCGAAGCAGCGTTTGAAGAGCTCAAAGCCCTGTTGTCCACCCAGCCAGTGCTTGCTGCCCCAGTCAGCAAAGAGCCTCTCTCACTATACATTGCAGCCACCGGACAAGTCGTCAGCACTGTACTCACGGTCGAGCGAGAAGAAGAGGGAAAGGCCTGCAAGGTCCAGCGCCAAATCTATTACATATCCGAAGTTTTGACTCCCTCCAAGCAAAGGTACCCGCATTACCAGAAGCTCGTGTACGGGATTTACTTGACTGCAAAAAAGGTTGCCCATTACTTCTCAGACCATACTATCTCAGTTGTCAGCGACGCCCCGCTGTCAGAGATCCTGAACAACTGAGACGCAACCGGTCGAGTGGCAAAATGGGCGATTGAACTTCTTCCTTTAGAAATCAAGTTTGAAGCGAAGAAAGCCATCAAGTCTCAGGCTATAGCAGATTTTGTGGCCGAGTGGATAGAACAAGACTTGCCTACTCAAGTTCAGTCGGATCACTAGACTATGTTCTTCGATGGATCCAAGATGTTGAACGGATCCGGCGCAGGCGTGGTCCTGGTGTCTCCCAGGGGAGACAAGCTCAGTTACGTCCTTCAGATCCACTTTGACTCATCGAACAACGAAGCTGAGTAAGAAGCACTTTTGTACGGGTTGCGCATGGCCATCTCACTCGGCGTCCGTCGCCTGATGGTCTATGGCGACTCGGACTTCATGGTGAACCAAGTGATGAAAGAGTGGGATGTCAGGAGCCCGGCAATGACCAGTTATTGCAGTGCAGTGCGAAATCTTGAAAAGTAGTTTGAAGGTTTAGAGCTCCATCACGTGCTAGAGCCAAGAATCAGCTTGCCGATGACCTCGCGAAGATTGGGTCGACTCGGAAGCCTATAGCCCAGAATGTGTTTCTGGAGCATCTGCTCACCCCTTTTGTCAAAGAAGACCCCTTCACTGAAGAACCCCCACTGCCAGTTAGTGCGTCAGATCCGACTGAAGTCGAAGTGCCTGCAGTGGTCGACCTGATCATGGAGGTTGTAGTTATTACGCCCGACTACACTATGCCATACATATCATATCTGCTCAGGCAAGAACTCCTGGAAGATGAAGAGGAACCGTGCCAGATCGTCCGTCGATCCAAGGCGTTCACCGTCGTTCAGGGTCAACTCTACAGGAAAAGCGTCACAGGAGTTGCTCAATGCTGCATCACCCGAGAGGAAGGTTGACTGATCCTGAATGAGATTCACTCAGGAACTTGTGGGCACCACGCTTCCTCTTGGACTATAGTGGCCAAAGCGTACCGAGCCGGGTTTTATTGGCCCTGAGCCAACGAGATGGCCAAAGATATTGTGGACAAGTGCGTGGGCTGCCCAGTTCTACTCCAACATGTCCCACAAGCCGGCGTCTGCTCTGAAGACCATTCCACTAGTCTGGCCCTTTGCCGTTTGTACCTTAGACATGGTCGGCCCCTTCAAGACGGGCAGAAGCGGATTCACTCACCTGCTCGTGGCAGTCGACAAGTTCACCAAATGGATTGAGGCCAAGCCCATCAAGAACCTCGAGTCGAGCACCGCCATCAGCTTCATCTAGGAATTGATATTCAGATATGGAGTTCCCCACATCATCATCACGGACGACGGCTCCAACTTTGACTCGGATGAATTCAGAGCTTTTTGTGCTTCTCAAGGAACACGAGTCGACTATGACTCCGTGGCGCATCTGCAGTCGAATGGACAGGCAGAAAGGGCAAACGGTTTGATTCTCCAAGGCCTGAAGCCATGGCTCATGTGTGACCTTAAGCATGCCGCTGGGGCTTGGGTAACCGAACTACCGTCTGTCCTATGGGGTCTGAGGACAACTCCAAACCGGTCAACTGGCCGTACCCCTTTCTTCATGGTCTATGGAGCTGAAGCCGTGTTGCCAAGTGATTTGTTACATAACGCCCCCCAAGTGGAACTCTTCTCCAAAGTCGAGGCAGAGCAAGCTCGTCAGGATGTAGTCGACCTCTTGGAGGAGGAATGAGAGATCGCCCTGATCCGGTCGACCATCTATCAGCAAGACCTGCGTCGATTCCATGCTCGCAACATCCGAAGCCGAGCATTTGAGGAAGGAGACCTGGTTCTTCTCGTGCATTAGAAACGACCACACAAGCTCGCCCCGGCCTGGGAAGGCCCATTCATCATCACCAAGGTACTTCACAACGGAGCGTAACACCTTTACAACGTCGCCAAGAAGAAAGACGAACCTCATTCGTGGAACGCGGACCTGCTCCGCCGGTTCTACACCTGAGACGCTCGAACAGTCGAGTTGTAATAAAGATTTTCCGGTTTATTTCAAAGACAAGTTTGCAGCGATCCCTTAATGATTGTTGTTTTCTAAGATGCTGGTCTTCAAAATCCCCTAGTGGTTGCTTAGCCGCGAACCCGATTCGCCTAAGTTTTAAAAATCCACTCCGAGTGAAGAGTGATCCTCTCACTCGGGGGCTTAGCTGCGAACCCGATTTTCCTAAGTGTCAAAAATCCACTCCGAATGAATAGTGATCCTCTCACTCGGGGCCTTAGTTGCGAACCCGATTCGCCTAAGTTACAAACACCCACTCCGAGTGAAGAGCAACCCTCTCACTCGGGGGCTTAGCTACGGTCCTCCGATCTACGTCATAAGTATAATGTTGCTCTGTCTTCCGAGCTCCGCCACAAATACAACGTAGCTTGGAATCACCTAAGTTACAAACACCCACTCTGAGTGAAGAGCAACCCTCTCACTCGGGGGCTTAGCTGCGGTCCTCTGAGCTACGT
>LR738714.1:2026872-2106488 GCA_902687465.1 Secale cereale
ACCAATCCGAGTGAAGAGCGACCCGCTCACTCGGGGGCTTAGCTGCGGTCCTCCGAGCTACGTCATAAGTATAATGTGGCTCTGTCTTCCGAGCTCCGCCACAAATAAAACGTGGCTTGGAATCGCCTAAGTTACGAAATCCACTCCAAGTGAAGAGCGATCCTCTCACTCGAGGGCTTAGCTGCGACCCCGTGACTCGCCTAAGTTACAAACACCAACTCCGAGTGAAGAGAAACCCTCTCACTCGGAGGCTTAGCTGCGGTCCTCTGAGCTACGTCATAAGTATAATGTGGCTTTGTCTTCCGAGCTCCGCCACAAATACAACGTAGCTTGGAATCGCCTAAGTTACAAACACCAACTCCGACTGAAGAGCAGCCCTCTCACTCGGAGGCTTAGCTGCGGTCCTCCGAGCTACGTCATAAGTATAATGTGGCTCTGTCTTCCGAGCTACGTCATAAGTATAATGTGGCTCTATCTTCCGAGCTCCGCCACAAATACAACGTAGCTTGGAATCGCCTAAGTTACAAACATCCACTCCGATTGAAGAGCGATCCTCTCACTCGGGGACTTAGCTGCGACCCCGTGATTCGCCTAAGTTACAAACATCCACTCTGAGTGAATAGCAACCCTCTCACTCGGAGGCTTAGTGGCGGCCCTCCGAGCCCCACCATAGGCACAACGTTGCCATCAAGACGTCGACTCAAAATCCAAGCGATCAAAAAGAGTCGGAAGCAAAGGATTCAAATCCAGATAAAAGTCCCGCAAGTTTCGGGCAAGAGTACCTGGGCCACGGGCCCACAAGAGTTTAACGATTACAGGATCACTTGGCATTCCGAGGCAAATTGAATCAAAGTATCAAAGTTGATTCACTCCTCAGGAGGAGGCGGACTCGCCGGTGCAACAAACTGGTCCAGGTCGATCCCATCGGCGATGCGGGTGGCGGCTTCCAAGAAAGTATCCATGAACGACTGGAACTAGAGCTCCTTCGTATTGGCGACCTTGAGCGCTACGAGCGTTCTCTCCTTCACCTCCTTGCAGTGCACACGGCCCAAGGATAACGCCACGTCAGCTCCACAATGGGCAGATGACTTCTTCCACTCCTGCACTCGACTAGGGATCTCATTGAGTCGAGTCATCAGAGACTCGAGGTCGTTCTCCTGCACGACTCCCCTCTAGAGCGCAGTGTCGATCCGAGCCATCACTGCTTTCAGCCGACCCAGGTAGCCCGTGGCAGCGGTAAGGCGAGACCCCAACCTCAAGATATTGATGGCAGCTTCGTCCTTGACAATGGAATTGGCTGGGTCTAGACCGGGTTTGACCCGCCCAGTCTCTTCGTCGAAGTTGCGACAGAATTCTACACCACAAGGAGTACATTGAGTCAGCAAGCAAGATATGAGTCAACCGGACTATCCCACTTAGTCTGAGCCAAAGAGACATACCTTCGAGCACGAGATACCACTTCTTGGTGAGGTCGCTCAGATAAGCTTCTAGATCAATCCTCTTCTGGAAGAGGGCCTCGTATTTGTCATTTAGAGCACTCTTGGCATTCTTCAGTCGAGTCATTTCATGGTTAGCCGCGTCGAGGGAACCCTTCAGCCTGGTGATCTCCGCCTCAAGTGCGCCTACGGAAGCCAGCTTCTGCTCTGCCAAGTCGAGGTCTTTCTGCTCCAAGGCCGCCTTCAGTTGGCCTACAAAAGACATCACTGGACAGATGAACATGAGGGAACACAGAGCATATTTATCAAAGGTCAGTCGACGAATTGCTCGCATCAGTTACCAGCTACGTCGTCCTGCGTCTTCTTCAGGTGGTCCCGAGCCAGCTGCAAGTCGAGATTGAGCTGGATCTGCTTCTTCTCAAGATCCGCAAATTTAGCTCCAAACTCGCAAGATTTCTGCACCAACACAACAAAACATGATTCTAAGACTATAGTCGAGTCAAACACTCAACCGCAGTCTCGGGGACTACACCTAGTGGGTGCACTGAGCGTGCCCCCACTGGTGCTCACTCGGCCAAGATCAGTCTGGCTCGAGCTCAAAAAAAATAAGGAGGAAAGTTCTGTCATCAGACAATGGCCGACTACCAGCAGTCGACCACGTTCTCGGGGACTACACCCAGTGGGTGCACTGAGCGTGCCCCCACTGGTTCTCACTCGGCCAAGATCAGTCTGGCTCGAGCTCAAGTGAAGTTCAAAGCAAACGCTAAAAGGCGACACGTCATGACCACACCCAGTGGGTGTGGCATCATCTTACAAACAAAGCAGATCTTACGAACAAAGCAGTAGATATTTTCAAACTGAAGATTATTCCAACACAAGAAGCCAATCAGTTGGAGGAAACAAACCTGGACATTGGTCCGAAGGGCAGAACTAGCATCATAAGTAGCCATGTTGGCCTCGTACGCCGCCTTCGTCTTCTCCATCATCAGCCCCGCCTGGCGAACGGCTTCTTGAGCCGCGCCCACGGGATCCTCCCGTAGGCGATAGGTGGAGAAGAGAACGGACGACGGAGCAGGCGCAGGATCGACGGCCGGAGCGGGCGCTGGGTCGACGGTTGGAGCAGGCGCTGGGTCGATGGCCCCTCCAGCCGACGAAGCTGGGCGTTCGGTCGACACGGGGACGGCGAAGGAGACCGTGGCCCGGGCCGCGTCTTCCTGTTGCTGGGCCTCTGGGCCAGAAGGCACCTTACGGCCCTTCCTCCCCGTGCGTCGCCGAGCGTCTCCTGAGCGCTCCTCATCATCATCATCATCGTCTGGGAGCTCTATGACATGGCGCGACACTTCAAAACAAACAGTTGTGAGGTTCAGTCGACCGTCAGCTCTAATCGACGAAAAGCAAAGCGCGGTCTACAACTCGCACATGCGCAGGACGTAGCAGCATCCGCGGTCTCCTCATCGTCCCGGCCCTTGTCGATGTCCATCGAGGTCGCGGAAGCAGCAGCACTGAAGAATTTCCTTGAAGTTGAGTCGACGAAGACATAGTCGACCTCCGAAGGGCAGAAAAGAACAAAGCTGAATAGCATTTACGTGGAGGCGATGGGAACATCCACCTTGATCTTGGGCAGGGCCTTCCGGGGCTTGGCGGTGGTGACCTTGGGGTGCTTGGGCGCCTTCTCAGATGGACCAGGAGTGGCCGTATGAGCTCGCTTGGGTGCTTGGGAGCTAGATGGACCCGTCCGAGGGCGCACAACCCCTGGGTCGTGCTTCCCCTTGGATAGCTTCTCGTCACGGGAAGGTGACTCGACCTCCTCCCCGCTGCTGTAGTCCTCGCTCTCCTCTTCGGTATCTTCATCTGACTTCCACTCGGAGATGTCGCCCACGCCCTCTTCTCCTTGGACCTGGTCCCCGTTAGGCACCGAGTACATTTCAGTATAGATATGCAGAAAAGGAACATCAGCCAAATGTCAGTCGCACTCATCAAGACAATTACAAGCCAATAACAGGAACACCACTCGGAAGCCAAGGACAGACCTTGTCAGGAAGATGGTCAATGTCGAATGGGAGGAACCTCCCAGACCCCCTGGGGTTGTCTTTGTTCCCCGTGACGCAGTTCAGGCACTGCGCCACGTACTTCACGGCTGCCGCCTCCGGGTGGACTCGCGACGAGTCATCGGTGCCGAAGTACAGCCACATCGGGTGGTCCCGAGCCTGGAGCGGCTGGATCCTTCGCATGAGGTACACCTCAAGCAGGTCCAACCCTGTGACTCCCTCGCAGACCAACTGGATGACCCGTTCCACCAACATGTTCACTTCCGCCCTCTCGGCCCGACCCACGATCATTGGCGGAGGTTGGCTAGCTCGACCAAGAGAGAAAGGGGGAGTTTGGTCGACTGACCAGGAGTCGGACTGTCCTTGTAATAGAACCAAGTCAATTGCCAGCCCCGAATCGACTCCGGAAGAATCATAGGGGGAAAAGCGCTCCTATTCCTAAGTTTGATGCCGAGCCCACCGCACGCCTGGAGGACGTGCGTCTTCTCGTCACTCAGGTTCGCCTTCTTGACGGTTTGCGAGCGACAAGTAAAGATGTGTTTGAACAAACCCCAGTGCGGCCGACAGCCGAGGAAGTTCTCGCACATAGATACGAACGCGGCAAGGAAGGCGATGGAATTGGGCGTGAAGTAATGCAGCTGGGGGCCGAAGAATATCAAGAAAGCGCGAAAGAAAGGGTGCGGAGGCATGGAGAAACCTCGGTCAACGTGGGTCGCGAGAAGGACGCACTCGCCCTCCCGCGACCGGGGCTCGAGCTCGTCCTCCGGCACCCGCCAGGAGCCGCGGGCGACCAGCCCCTCCTCCTCCAGCTCCTCCAAATCCTCCACCGTGACGGTGGACCTGATCCAATCCCCCTGGATCCATCCAGGAGGAAGCTCGGACCTCGACGACGATCAGCTACGGCCAGACCGCCTCCCCATCCCCGTCGTCGCCTTCTTCGAACGCTCCATCGCCGCGGTCTTGTCCTTGCCCATGGCACGCGAGCCAACGGTTGCTGTGGAGAAAGCGAGAAGGAGCAGAGGCACGGCGGAGAGGCATGGGCGAAAGAACAGGGAATGGGCGCACAGTTCCCTCACTTCGGGCTCGGCGCACACTTATAGCACCCCGGTCGAGTGGCTGACCGGTGGCCCCGAGCGATCTTATCAAATCCCGCAACAGGCGCGGACGCGATACGTGGTAAAAAAGGTGGCGCGAGGATCGAGGCGTCCCGAGCATATCCGTCCGATTGCTGCGGCACGACCCGCC
The DNA here is from genome assembly GCA_902687465.1 of Secale cereale. Taxonomy (NCBI): domain Eukaryota; kingdom Viridiplantae; phylum Streptophyta; class Magnoliopsida; order Poales; family Poaceae; genus Secale; species Secale cereale. Next base: position 2,031,602 of record LR738714.1, read on the forward strand.
TCGCGCGCTTCCCCAAATTTCGACCCGCCCCAGTGCAAAGGGACGGACCGATACACCCTGCCACAATACAAGGAGCAAGAACACTAGCCTCCTGACCCTACTGAGCTCACCTCCTGAGCCAGGATCCTCTGTACTAGCTCATATTCTAGCTCGCCCGGAGCCAATCCACCAAAGCAGGAAGTAGGGTCATACACCACACGGTGGCCCGAACCTGGATAAACTCTTGTGTGTCTTGTTCATTGTTTGCGTGAATCCTTCCACCGCGACGAGAGCGAGGCGCTAGGTAGACGAGGGTGGGAGAGATCTTCGTTCACGCCCCTATGTGACGAGGTTACAGACCTAGGGTAGGGTCGCAGGCCTGACCAAGGTACCCCACCCAAGGTCACTACCCCAGAAGATCAAAAGAAAAAACCTACGATGATAAAGACAGTCGACTAAGACGGCCCAAGAGGACAGTCGACTGAGGTGTCCTGAGCATATCCGTCCGATTGCTGCGGCACGACCCGCCCCGCGCGCTTCCCCAAATTTCGAAATCCCGTGAAATTCGGATATCAGAGAGCAACCAACCCCGCCGAAAACTGCGCACGCCAACGGCACCCGACGCCTAGCGCAAAGTTCAGTCAACGAAGGACGCAACAAACGCACTTGATGGTTCCAGAATCGATCAAGGCGACCAAGACAAGATTGAGAAGGACAACCTAGTCCGCAAGGTCAGAGAAGACTACCCCAAGGGCGTCGAGCCAGGACCGGGGCTCTCCTCAGCACTCTCTCCTGCTCAAGCCTCAATCCATTCGGGGGCTACTGACGAGGTTACAGACCTAGGGTAGGGTCGCAGGCCTGACCAAGGTACCCCACCCAAGGTCACTACCCCAGAAGATCAAAAGACAAAACCTACGATGATAAAGACAGTCGACTGAGACAGCCCAAGAGGACATCCCACTTGACTGGACATCACCTGCAAGACGACTCAACTCCACTAGACCAATCCAAGGCACTCGACCCCCGAAGGTCAAAGGTCCCTTAGGACAATAACGGTCTGGTATTTACTCGCCATAATGAATACCTTTATTACTCTTTAATATAGACGTTATCAGTAACGTCTGCCTTAATGTACATTGAACCCTTCGTAACGTGGAGCATGGTTGGGGTCCTAGCGCACTATATAAGCCAACCCCTCCTCCTGTACAAGGGTTCGCACCCCTATAACTCACACCTATACACATATCACTCGACTGCCTTCGGGCATCGAGACGTAGGGCTGTTACTTCCTCCGAGAAGGGCCTGAACTCGTAAAACACCTCGTGTAAAACTCCACCATAGCTAGGGCCTTGCCTCCTCATTCGTACCCCCTACTCGTACTGTCAGGCTTAGAACCACGACATTGTGTTCGAACTTATCGGGTTTTGCGGAGCCCTGAATCCGACATTTGGCGCGCCAGGTAGGGGGCGTGTCGAAATATCGCCTCTCCGACGACCTCGTCGCATTCTCGTCGTCGACCCTGCTCCAGAACCATGGTGGACACACGCCGAGCTTGCGCCGCCCGCCGCGCTGCGAACGTCGCTCAGACGGTGCCCGCAGGCAACGACGCACCGCTCCCCCCAACTCGTTGGTCGCCAACGCCGCCACCAACCCGGCTGTCCACGAGCAGCAGGACTCGTCGCTGCCACCGTCCGTGCGGCGGGATGGCCGCACGGCAACACCTTCACCCTCGCCGGTCGCGGCGTCGTCCTCATTGGTCCGCTGCGGGCCGGTCTACCAGCAGTCTGCGCTACTGATGGTGTGGGAGCTCTTGCGCTACCGCCCAGCAAATGACCTCTACGACGAGTGGCTCCACCGCATCGCCGAGCTCGTCAACGCCGCTGGGGAAGCACCAGCACCAACGCACTCCTCATGTCCTCCGTCGCCCCCGGCCGGGAACGAAGGCCACGGGGTCCCGGCCCTGCCTCCACTCCACCACGCTAGCCAGGAGGCCCGGCACGAGGCCCCTCGATGTGAGCAACCCCACAAAGCCCACGCGCGCGACGAGGAGAGCTGCCCGGTGATTCCGCATCCTCATGCAGTGGCTCGCGGGCCTCCTGGCCCGCAGCTCGCAGACCGCGTGCCCTAGGAGGTGGTGGCGCCAGCACCTCAAGAATCGGCACCACAGGCGCAGGGGGCGCCTGCGATCATGAGCATGGTTGGGTGTCGCGCCCTAGCTCCTGAGCTACGGCGCCTCGTCTAGCCCGGCAAGTTCAATCCGGACCTGCCTCCGCGCTACGACGGCACCACCGACCCCACGGAGTTCCTCCAACTCTACAAGCTGAGAATCGAGGTGTTAACGGCACCGAGCAGGTCATGGCGAACTGGTTTCCCATGGCTTTGAAAGACGGCGCACGCTCCTGTCTCCTGAACCTCCCCGTGGGATCCATCTCCTCCTGGGAAGAGCTTCGCGAGCGTTTCATCGCCAACTTCGAAGGCACCCGCGACCGAGCCCCAGTAGCTGCTGATCTACACCACGTCAGGCAGCAGCCGGGAGAAACCCTGCAAAAGTACATCCAACGCTTCAACACCATGTGCCTCCGAATCCCCACGGTCTCAGACGAGGCCATCATATCCGCGTTCTCCGATGGCGTCCGCCACGTCAGGATGAGGGAAGAGCTCTCCATTCCCGAGGACCTGTGCACAGCAGTCGAGATGTTCAAGCTCGCGGCAAGGTGCGCCAGGGTGGAGGAAGGCCGCCTCTCCCTCCAGGAGCTGCCTGAGGCGGAGGCGGACGACAAGAAGACCAAGGCCAAGGAATCAAAGCGCAAGGGACCCGCTGTGCTGGCTGCGGAGCCAGAAGTGAAGCGTGGTTGTGGCTATGATGACCTCCCCAGAGACAACCGACCATACTGCGTCTTCCACAACGTCCACAGCCACAACACTAATGACTGCCAGGAGCTCAGGGCGATGCGCCGCGGGCGCGTCGGGCAACGCCCTGAGCGCGACAACCGCGACTACGGCCGTGGAGGAGGCCGAGGAGGAGGACGTTAGGATGGCAGGAACTCGCGCCAAGGGTGGCGTGAGCAGCCTTGTTACGCCCCCTGGTGCGGCCAGCCTCGTGAGGGCCGCCCTCAGGGCAATGGAGACCTGCCTCCGCTGCCACCACTGCCAAGGAGGAACGACGACGACCGCCAGGGAGACGGGGCAGGGGGCTTCCAGGAGCTGCGTGCGGTTGCATGCATCTTGGGAGGAGCCCATGCCCCGGCTTCCCACCGCATCTTCAAGCAGTTTGCCCGTGAGGTGAACGCGGCGCTTCCCAGGCCTGACGCCGCGCGCAACCTCAGGTGGACCAAGCAAGCCATCGCCTTCGACCCCAAGGACCAGCTCTAGTGCATGGCGGCCCCAGGCGCCCTCCCGATGCTCTTCACCCCGACCATCAGCAACGTCCTCATGACCAACACCCTCATCAATGGCGGAGCTGGACTCAACGTCCTCTCCATCCAGACCTTCGAGACACTCCAGGTTCCCTATGATCAGCTCCACCCGACCAAGCCATTCTACGGGGTCATGGATGGCTCCATACTCCCGATGGGGCAGGTCCGCCTCCCCGTCACCTTTGGCGACTGCAACAACTACCACACAGAGCTCATCGACTTCGACGTCGCCAACATCCACCTCCCGTACAATGCCATCCTAGGGTATCCTACCCTCGCCAAGTTCATGGCGGCGACCCATCACGGCTACAACGTACTCAAGATGCCCGGGAGCGGCGGAGTCATCACGATCGCCTCCGATGAGAAGGAAGCGGTGCGTTCCCTGGGGCGCGCCTACCAGACCACGGCGGTCGAGTGCTCCGATGAGGATGGAGCCGTCCTCGCCCTGCAAGCCGCCCCCAAGAAGAAGAAGAACCTACCCGTCAATGGACCTCAGGGCGCAGGGGCTCCCGATGGCCCTGCCTTATGACTCGCGCCTGCTGACGAGGCGCCCTCCACCCTCGCATAGGGAGGCGCGCTCGGCGCCCCTCTCGTAACGGGCTCGGGGGCTCTCCTCTGGAGTGTCTCCGGGCTGACCGGCGTCTCGAGGGAGGTGTTTGAGCACCACCTGCAAGCGTGTCTTGACGCGCGTTTTTGTGAGCCCAGCGTGAGCCGTTCAGCGCTGGGGGCTCAGGACTTCATCAACCAAGTTACCGAGGAACTTCAGTACGCAAGACTCATCAGCAGTGGGCGTAACCGCACAACCCCAAGTTCACCTGCTCGCAGCCCGAGCGACCGCTTCCGCGTTTCCGTCGACATTGCGGGTCTCAACTGAGCCGCCTCTCAGGAGCCCTTCTGGCCGACAGCGGTCAGCCGGAGTAGGGCCCTCCCCTGCAGCTATGTCCACACACTCTTCGGCTTCCGCAACACAGCTGCCACGTTCCAGTACCTCACGCGGCAGGCTTTGGGGGCTCAGGAGGCTAAGTGGCAGGCGGTCCTGACGAAGCAGGAGCCGGACCCCCGTGACCACTGAGGGCCTCCGGAGCCCCTGGGCCTCAGGAGCCGGGCGATCCTCAGGAGCGACCCGCACGACTCGCGTCTTCAGCTACCCTAGCTCTTCTTCGATGACAAGTATCAGGTGATGTCTCAGGTATTCAATCGAGGGCGCCCCCGGGGCTGCATCATCCTCGAGCTGCTGGGGGCTCACCCCCATAGCTGTCTCTTTTGCGCATAAATCAAGGCTAGTTGTTTCCCCCTACTTGCATTATCTATATGCTTGGCATCCTTACCGCCACTAAGGTCATGATGTCGCATCAAGACAGAAAGGAAGGGAAGGCCCGGGTCAGGTCCTCGTCCCCTCACGCATGACCCGTCGCGCATGAGCCCGCCCTGGATTTCACCAGGGGCTCGCCGGCGGCGGGTATGATGTGCGTGGGGAGGGGCCTCCTCTCCCTACACTCAAGCTCAAGACGCCGCGCCTCCCGACGTACCATCCCCCAGGCTGCGGAGGGTACGTCTGGAGGCGGTACGGCAGCCCGTCCTACGCACGCCAGGAGAGCCCAAGACCGCGGCTCCGTCCCTCCGCTCGCATAATCCCGTACCCTCTGGGCCCAGCCCTTATCAGGAGGGCTCAGGGGTCATTAGGAGCGTGAGTGGGGCGAGGTCCCCCTTGCACCTCAGGACGCCGTGCCTCCGGACGGCGTTAGCCCCCCGGGCGAAGCACGCCCGGAGGTCGCGTAAGCGGTGTGCCTAGTGCTCGGCAGAGGGGGCTATAGCCAAGGTCCCATCCCCCCACTATGCGCAGTGTCCCACCTCATGAACGCCGCCTTCTGGTGAGCTCATGGCGGGAGCGAACTAGCGCGGGGCGGGGCCCTCAAAGTGAAGGGGCGGGCACGTCAGAAGATCTCCGCTCGTGACACTCTCACGTAATAATGAGTGGGGTTGTACACGCCCCGTTCAGAATCGCCCGTGTCTCTAGGCCTGGTGCTATGTGCCTGGAGACGTAGGATGGGATACCTATCCAGAATTCCTGGAACATCGAACACCTCAGGAGGTTCTATCCATAATCAAGGCTCCATGCCCGTGAAGGTCTCCGCCCGTGACACTCTCATGTAATAATGAGTTGGGGCTGTACATGCCTCGGAGTCTCCTGTGCGTTGCCTACGGACCCTCAGACGGGGCTCCCACCCATGCCCCAGTGGCAGTCTTTAGCTCCGCGCTGGGAAGAAGACGTAGTGTAGGGGTCGAACGCGACCTTTTTTCCTTTTTGCTTGGTGTTTGGCTGACAACCTTTTCTACTTCCTTGGTTATCAGCCCTTCCTCTACCCCATGCTATGAAGTTCTCGTGTTTCTCGTGCTTCCTGCATTTTGTTGAGAGTTTTTGTGTTTGGGATCTTTCTCGTCGGCTTTAAGTTCAGCTATGCCACTCGCTCTCCTTCACGCGCCTCGCGCGTGGGGGCTGGGGCACGGTCGGTCACCGGCCCTCGTCTACCGTGGCCCCGTGACCTCGCCTGGCCAAGCCTGCTCAGGCTCTGGCACCGGGCTTCTCAGTCCGCGCAACCTATGTACCGAGCCACTCAGGCTTTGGTGCTCTTACCCGCGCTCGGCACTCTCAGCAGATCTTAGCGATTGACCCCCGCTCGGGGGCTGTACGAGCCCATCAGACTCGGCCAGCTCCTCACGAACCGATCGGGCTCATGATGCCAGGAGTCAGGAGGACTCCGCCTCAGGATGGCATGACGCATAAAGCTAAGTGATTTCATTCAGGCAACAAAAGCATGACGGCGAGTTCTCGCTTCTTACATGCATCACAACCCATTACACGCCTCCTCAAGGCAACTTGAAATTTTTACACACAAAGGACATGAAGGAAAAGAAAGGAGAAGAAGCAGAAGCCACTCCCGCTCAGTCGGAATCCTCCGGTTCCTCTGGCTTCACCGAAACGCAACGGCGCGGTGATCCCCTCCCCTCGCCGTACCGAGCTCGGCGGCGTGGTGGTTCGTCGCGGCCGCCACTGCTGGAGGAGCTGCTGCTGCCGCAGAGGGGGGGGGCACGGCGCCCCTAGGACTGAGGTCGTCTCCGGAGGAGGAGCTGCTCCTCCGGACGTCTTCGTCCTCCTCGTCATCAGCCTCGGAACAGCACCCAAGGCGCCTCCCTTCCTCCGAGAAGACCTTGACGAACAGCGTGGAGACGCCATCGTACCTGAAGTGGAGCGCTGTAACGCCCCGGACACACCCGCCGGTGGTCGTTACTCCTGGCGGGATCTAGACTGGCCTCACATATCAATACTAGTCTTTTCTGCGTACTTTGTCCTCACTCGTGTGCACCCGGGAGCAACTTCCCGGTCGGTCACCCATCCTGAAACTACTCCAAGCTGAGCACGCTTAACTTTGGAGTTCTATCCGAATGGGCTCCCGGAAAAGAAGGAATTCCTTATTGATATGAGTAGTCTATCATCCCTAATAAGCCAGGCCATCACATACACCCTCACTCAGAGGAACCGACGTCCTCGTCGGGCCACAGGAACGTTCCCTCTTGGCACAACCGTCTGTGCTTCCAGGACAGCACATGTGCCATGCCGTGTGCCACGACGGGTCACAAACGTCATGCATAACATGACTGCAAACTGTCCGCAAACATCCGTGTAACCGCGAGGGTCGGCTCTGATACCAACTTGTAACGCCCCGGACACACCCGCCGGTGGTCGTTACTCCTGGCGGGATCTAGACTGGCCTCACATATCAATACTAGTCTTTTCTGCGCACTTTGTCCTCACTCGTGTGCACCCGGGAGCAACTTCCCGGTCGGTCACCCATCCTGAAACTACTCCAAGCTGAGCATGCTTAACTTTGGAGTTCTATCCGAATGGGCTCCCGGAAAAGAAGGAATTCCTTATTGATATGAGTAGTCTATCATCCCTAATAAGCCAGGCCATCACAAGCGCACACCTCCCCTGCAGCCGGCGTGCGTGGGCAAACGACTGCCAGCCACGCTCCAAGAACACATCGCCCGAGGGAGCCACATCAACCTCCACCCAGGACGCCCCGCTGCAGCAATCGTCGGCCTGCAGCCATATACCTCCAAGGCCTCCGGCCGGTAGCACGTCGCTAAATGAGCGGGGAAGCCTGAGCCACGGGCCGCCGGGCTTCTCCGCCCACCCCATGAACTCCGACGAGACATCGAAGGAATGGAGCTGTGGGCGTGGAGGGCGCGCGACCAGTAGGCATCGTTGCACGCCCCCTCTTCCTCCGCGGCCGCGATCACCTTCTCCACGGGAGGACGGCCCGTGCCGTCCACCGGCGGCCGCGGCGGGGCTCAGAAGGCCGTGCCCGCCTCCCCGAGAAGCCACTGCGGGCGCAGCGGCATACTTGCGGGGACAACCGCGACCCCTCTTTGGTGGCAATGGGATTGGATCCTTCGGGGTCTTCCCCTTCTCCGCGGCGGATGGCTTCCTCGACGACGCCATGAGGATCTTGCGACAAGAGAGAGAGCGAAGGACAAGCAAGGAGAAGATGGCGCTGGCTTGGAAACGGCTTGGGGGCTCCCCCCTAGGCCCATTTATAGGGCGGAGGAGCCCAACCGGCAGCCAATGGCGTCGCAGCCATTACTCCCTCGTCGCCCGCGCCAAGGAGTTGTCAAGTCGCACGATCACCAAGGCTGCGTGGGAAGCAGAGCCGCCACGTCCCGTCCAACAATCGCACGCCGGCCTGGCCCGCAGCCTTTTAGGGACCGCGGCACTTCGTCCTCGGCTAAGGCTTCGCCCCGAAGCCAACTCCGCGCACGCCTTGGGCCCGGGGGCTACTGTTGGCGCACTGGGAACCAGGGTACCCAGACTTGCATGTCTGCGGGCCGCGACGCGCTCCTACTACGGCCTGGTACGGCCCAGCTGACCGACCAGCTGCCCAAGACCCTCGCGAGGGGAATAAGCCTCGCGAGGAGAACGACGCCAAGACCCTCTCAGGAACGGCCTCAGCCCGGTGCTCCGGAGGGGCGGAGAATCCAAGGCCAAGCCTGCCTCAGGAGGAGGCAGTGATATCAGTAGTGACGCATCACGCCAGCGGGTGCCAGCGTGTGCCAGCGGCGCAGTTACCATTTCGGTGCAAGGGGGACAGCGCAGCCGCAAGTTCGTAAGGAGCGGGGCAAAGGTTTCCTCATTAGTGCAACGAGACCGAAGACCGCAAGGACGACAAGGAGGATGTCATCGTCGAGCCCACCACCGCGTCATCGCCTGATCCTTTTGCAGGCGAAGACTGCTTTTGTCAAGGCAGGAACGTCCTTGTGTTCCCGCTCCAAAATGGCCATTGTGGGATCACTTCCCGCCTAAACATTTCGGGGGAACAGGACCGTGGCCGCCTATATAAGTAGCTAGGACTCCCACTGCAAAGGGACGGACCGATACACCCTGCCACCATACAAGGAGCAAGAACACTAGCCTCCTGGCCCTCCTGAGCTCACCTCCTGAGCCAGGAACCTTTGTACTAGCTCATATTCTAGCTCGCCCGGAGCCAATCCACCAAAGTAGGAAGTAGGGTCTTACACCACACAGTGGCCCGAACCTGGATAAACTCTTGTGTGTCTTGTTCGTTGTTTGCTTGAATCCTTCCACCGCGATGAGAGCGAGGCGCTAGGTAGACGAGAGTGGGAGAGATCTTCGTTCACACCCCTGTGTTCGAACTTAATGGGTTTTGCGGAGCCCTGAATCCGACAGTATTGTTCCACTCCTGCATAAGGATTAGCTTTGTAGCAAGATGGCACTTGTCATCTCCTGCATAAGTACTGAAAGTAGCAGTGATAGATAGTTTTGTAGCAAGATAATTCATAACAAGTAGAAAGTAACAATGGTAACAAAGTGCGGCAAGGTGGCACAATCCTTTTTATTACAAAGTACAAGCTGAAATGTTTTCTCTTATAAAGCAAAGCGTTCATCATCTTTAGTTGATTCGCGCTCGCTACTTTGATAATTTGAAACCTGGGTGGACTAGTGCTAGGGTGTTGTTCTTACTTGAACAAGCAAACCTCTTATGATTACCCCTTCTTGCAAGCATCTGCAACTATTAAAGAAGTATTAAGATAAATCTAACCATAGCATGACACGTATGGATCCAAATCAACCCCTTACAAAATAACGCATAAACTTGGGTTTAAGCTTTTGTCACTCTAGCAACCCATCATCTACTTATTACTCTACAATGCCTTTCCCTTAGGCCCAAGTGTGGTGAAGAGTCGTGTAGTCAACGTTCACATGACACCACTAAAGGAAGAACAACATACATACCATCAAAAGATCAAACAAATAACAACTTCTCGTGATTACTTATAACAAGACTTCTCTCATGTCCTCAATAACAAAAGTAACTACTCACAAATCATATTCATATTCAAAATCAGAGGATTAGTGAACATGCTTAAGGATATGAACATTGAAGCTCCCACCAAATAAACCAACTAGCATCAACTAAAGAACATCAACACTACTAGCAACCCACAGGTACCAATCTGAGGTTTTGGGACAAAGATTGAATAAAACAGATGAACTACAGTTTCAGAGGAGATGGTCCTGGTGAAGATCTTCATGAAGATCGGTCCTCCAATGATGAGAGGATCATTGGTGATGTCGATGGATTTGATTTTCCCACTACATGCGCCACCGCACAAGTTTTGTCCTTCTCGAACTCATTTCTCCCAGTTTCCCATAGCATACATGTTATTTTTCTCGTCTACATTGTTTGCACATAAACATATACACTATACACACCATCTCCCACCACTCTAAAGCGGTGATGACCTAACTCAAGGAAAACCCATGGCCCAAACCATATATGCTGATTAATTTCGAATGTATGTATTCAATGCAATATTACAAACAATATTTCTTCTTGTGTTGAACAATTTGTGTAACATCTCGAGAAAAAATCTAAACAGAATAAAAGAAGGGGAACTCATCCTCTCAACATTACATCATTCGACCATCGCGATAGCATCCCCATCGAAAGAGAACAAAATAAAAATAGTCGACTCTAAAAAGTCTTAGAAGGAAAGGAAATATCGACTCTAAAACTAAAAAAATAATGACACATGAACGTTTGGCGTCTCGTTGATAGTGCAACGCGATGCATGATGTGCGTTTTGTCAGCGCTGGCTTGATGCGGTGGGGCGGGCCCACCAGTGGCTACCTTCCAAAACAATTTCTTCCTCGCATCACGAGAAGTTGACGCTGATACTGCCAGTCTTGACGCATATGCACGATGGGCATACTCGTGCCGCTTCTGCACACGGCGCACACACACAAAGGTGTCGGCACGGCAGCAGAAGCACAACGGGGGCGCTTTGGCCGCACCCCTTACACAGTTCGACTACTGCCAGTCGGGGCTCCACCACCGGTGGCTCACTCCCCTCCTCCTGCTCCTCGATGCAAAAAGCCACATGATTTTCCCCGCAGCATGATCCAGTGCCATCCTCACCATCGTAGATGCCACTGCCATGAACCGCTTGTTGCTCCAACACCTGTTGTAGGTCGGCGCGGAGAACATTGGCCATGGTCTCGTTGGACTGTGCGATGTTGCGCCATGCCTGAGCTTCCATGTGGAGGTTCCAGATGTGCTCCTTGAGTGCCAAATTCATGCTCCTGATCCACTCAATCTCCTGGTCCTTGGCGTCGAGCTGCTTCGGTTCCCTGGCCACCACGGTAGATATCATACTACTGATGTGCCTTTGCCTTTGCTCCCTCGAAGTAATTCGCATCTTTTTCGCCTGCATCATTGACCGCCATTAACAAAAATCTAGATAAACCTCAAACTCAAATTATGGATAGGTACATGCATGGTGAAGATCTGATCAGGGGACTTACTTGATTGCGCAGGTTGTGGTCGGCCAATATCAGCTGTTGTTGCGCTTGGGCTGCACCAAGCATCGACGATTGTTGGTCGCGCTCCTGCTTGTTGGTGGCCATTTCATGAGCACCATCAAGCCTAAGGCTTAACGGTAGCGGCAGCGGCGGTGATACATCGTACGACTGGTATCCCTGCTGGCTCGGCACCGCAGTGCCATAGCAAGAACCACTCATAGGCATAGCAGCGGCAGAGGCACCCGCGGCGGACCCTTGATCAGCGGTAGGTTCGTGGTGGCTGGTGTTGAGGCTAATTTCGTGCAGACTTTTTGCATCACCTTGACAGAACTATATATGGAGCCAAGGTGACGCGTCCCTGGAGCCAGATGCACTGGATGGCTGGGCGCTTGAATGACAGCAAGCAGGGCATTAATGCCTGATTAATGGGTTTCGGTTGGCATCGACTGTCAGTGATTGACCCCAAATAATTTCTATCCTTTTTATGAGTGATTTTCTCGTATTATTGCTTCCCTTTTAGTCTCGCTCAATTTGGAAGAATTTGCCGTGTTTGTTTCTTTACTAATCTGCAACAAACGAAAATGCTGGCTTCCCTCTCGGGCCAATCGATTGATAGACTCGTAATCACCCAAGTATAAACTAGATGCTATTTACCACACATATCGTTTATGTTAGAGTAGTTTTTTGTTTGCAGGGTATAGTGTTAGTATGTTCTGGGGCCAAATTAGCATGCAGTGTTATGCAGGAGGAGTAGCTTTGATTCGCTCTGCTCCGATAAATCTTGGGGTGTAAGGAAACCCAAATTAAACAAAATAGATAACACGTGCTTGGTAAAGGTCACAAAAAGGTAGTCAGTGCCTCAGTGGAGGACAATCAGAGAAGATGAAAACTACAATTTCGTGTTACCTAAATTCTTGCATTGCACCTGCATGCATGCCCAGAAAATGCACATGTATACTTTTAATGTGCTGAGATATATAATACACATTTTGGCTTGCTAGTTGTAGACGGTTGAGAAAAAACAAAGTAAAATAAGGGAGTAAGTTAAATCATAGAGGTTCAAAACTAGAAAGAAACAAATTTGAGGACAGTAAAACCAAGCCTAATCCCAGCTCTCGCATGATCTTAGCTATTTCAGCCGTTAGATCTTGCGTCAGGATAATTTCTGGCCGTTAGATGTGATGTCTGTTTAGGCCTCCCCCGCCTGTTTTTCTCCTGGCCCATTTCCTAGCCCATCCGTCCTAAAGGGCAGCCAGGAAAAAAATCTAACGATTGTGATTGTCTAGGCCTTTTCCACAGCCCATTTAGCTAGCCTCAAAGGTCAGGTCGCTCGTCTATTTCGGTCGATAGATGAAGGCGAGAGTCCCTCAAAAGAAAGATAGATGAAGGCGACACAGAGGCTCTGTTTGGTTCGGTTGTGGATTTCTCAAAGCAGCTATGAAAAATCTGCTCTGGAAAAACAGCTGTGGAAAATCTGATGTGAAAAAGATGCAGGTTATTTGGCATACCAGCTGATACAGATTTTTCAGATTTTGGCTCGCAGCGGAATCGGATTTTCGAAAGCACGTCCTGGGCTGCTTTCGCTTTTGGTTCAGATTTTGGCAACGGATTTATGAAATCGGATTCTGCTGGGTTCGCCCTTTGGTTCAGATTCTGCTGCGCAGCAGCGGAATTCGTCGATAAAAGCTGAACCAAACAGGGCCAGAGTATTTAAAAAAAACAGATGCAAGCGATGCGGGGATCAGATCCAGCCGACGCGGGAATCGCTCGATCAAGCCAACGCAGGCGATCGGTCTGCTAGGGACAAAGGTCAGGGGGGATCCAGCCAAAGATGCAATTCAGGCCAACGTCTACTTACCGAAACTGCTCTGTTGGGATTTGAGGGAAGCTATCATTCTTCAGTTTTCTCTGCCTGCATTCATAGAAGAAATTTCTCTACACACATACTTTCCAATGCCATGGTACACCTAAAACAAATCGAGATATTGTTATGACCAAGAGTATATCGACCAGAGAGGGGTGAATGGGAGATTCAAAATTTCCTTTCGGAAGTTAAACTGATCCCAATCATAACAGTAGAAATAAGGTTCGGTAGATAAGAGCTCAATCAAGCATACTATTGAGGAACAAATTCTTCGTGGTAAGATCCAATAAAGGTTCAAGAAAAGTATACGGTACACTTGATGATGATAATGGCAATGCAATATGACAACATGTATAAATCATGACAGAGCGCTAGAACTGAGCTGCGATGAATAACTGTGATAAGCAACTGTCAAGAGGTAAATGATCACACTACAGATGATGAAGAGAATCATGATAACATAACACAACGAATATGGTACAACACTATGGACAACGAACAATAACTGATGGAGATGACAGAAGAAATAAGAGTGAATGATATGCACCACAGAATGAAAGATCAGACAAACTATCGTCACAGAGCACGAATGAAAACTACTGGATGAATTCCATGAGAGAAGAATGAACCAATGGTGCTCGTTAGCTACAGAGAGATTTGGTAGACTGATACGTCTCCAACGTATCTATAATTTTTGTTTGTTCCATGCTATTATATATTCTGTTTTGGATGTTTAAAGTGCTTTATTATACACTTTTATATTATTTTTGGGACTAACCTACTAACCCAAGGCCCAGTGCAAATTGTTGTTTTTTTGCCTATTTCAGAGTTTCGCAGAAAAGGGATATCAAACGGAGTCCAAACGGAATGAAACCTTCGGGAGAGTTATTTCTGGAATCGTATCTACCCAGAAGACTTGGAGTACACACGAGGGAACGAAGGAGGTGGCCACGAGGGTCCAGGGCGCGCCCCCTCCCCCTGGACGTGCCCCCACCCTCGTGGGCTCCCTCTGGCTCCCCCGATGCCCTCCTTCCTCCTATATATATCCATGTACCCCAAAAATATCGAGGCAACAGAGAAAACCCTAATTCCACCGCCGGAACCTTCTGTTCCCGTGAGATCCCATCTTGGGGCCTGTTCCGGAGCTCCGCCGGATGGGGGATCTACCACGGAATGCTTCTACATCAACACCATAGCCTCACCAATGAGTTGTGAGTAGTTTACCACAGACCTTTGGGTCCATAGTTATTAGCTAGATGGCTTTTTCTCTCTTTTTGGATCTCAATACAAAGTTCTCCTCGATCTTTGAGGAGATCTATTCGATGTAATCTTTTTGCGGTGTGTTTGTCGAGATCCGATGAATTGTGGGTTTATGATCAAGATCATCTATGAGCAATATTTGATTCTTTTCTGAAATCTTTCATGTATGATTATAATATCCTTGCAAGTGTCTTCGAATTATTGGTTTGGTTTGGCATACTAGATCTATAGTTCTTGCAATGGGAGAAGTGCTTAGCTTTGGGTTCGATCTTGCGGTGTCCTTTCCCAGTGACAGCAGGGGCAGCAAGGCACGTATTGTATTGTTGCCATCGAGGATAAAAAGATGGGGTTTATATCATATTGCTTGAGTTTATCCCTCTACATCATGTCATCTTGCTTAAAGAATTACTCTGTTCTTATGAACTTAATACTCTAGATGCATGCTGGATAGCGGTCGATGTGTGGAGTAATAGTAGTAGATGCATAATCGTTTCGGTCTACTTGTCATGGATGTGATGCCTATAATAATGATCATGCCTAGATATTCTCATAACTATGTGCTTTTCTATCAATTGCTCGACAGTAATTTGTTCACCCATCATAGAATGCTGCTATCATGAGAGAAGCCACTAGTGAAACCTATGGCCCCCGGGTCTATTCTCATCATATTTATCTTCCATCTACTTTACTTTGTTTTATTTACTTTTTGTTCTTATACCAAAAATACCAAAAATATTATACTCTCCTATCTATCAGATCTCACTTTCGTAAGTGACCGTAAAGGGATTGACAACCCCTTATGCTGCGAAGTTCTTATTTGTTTGTGCAGGTGCGAGGGACTCGCGCGTGGTCTCCTACTGGATTGATACCTTGGTTCTCAAAAACTGAGGGAAATACTTACGCTACTGTGCTGCATCACCCTTTCCTCTTTGACGGAATACAACGCAAGCTCGAGAAGTAGCAAGAAGAATTTCTGGCGCCGTTGCCGGGGAGGCTTACGCAAAATTCATATACCAATTACCTATCACAAACCCTTATCCTTCGCATTACATTATTTGCCTCTCGTTTTCCTCTCCCCCACTTCACCTTTGTCGTTTTATTCGCCCCTTTTCCGTTCGTCTTTTTGCTTGCTTGTGCTGCCATGTGCCTTCTATTTGCTTGCATCTTCGCTTGCTAAATTATGGATCCTCATCCACTTGCTAATATTTTTAAGAGATCCAATTATGATGAACCAATTGCTAGTGAGCTGCGTGCACTAGAATATCTTTATGAGGTTTTGCTTGAAATTCGTGAATCTAAAAATTGTGATGAAGTGTCGAAAGAAGAAAATTATGAAGTGATTCACGATAGATCTTTTAATGAAAAACATGATTGCAATGATACTATTGTAAATTCTATTAATGTCAATTGTGTTAATGATATGCAAAACCCTAAGCTTGGGGATGCTAGTATTGCTATGTCCACTACTTGTTGCAATGATCATGATTAGGGTGATGCTTCTTACGATCTTGAAAATTTATTTAAACCCCATGATGATTATGAGATTGATAATAATATTTGCTATAATATAGAAAGTGGGTTTGAAAGAATGTCAACTTTTGATCCTACCACTTTGGATATGGATCAATCTTATGAATTTTTTTTGAAGGTGGGTTTGGAGAGGTCATGACTTTAGTTAATGTTGATCCCACAATTTTGGAAGAATGTCAACTTCGTATGCATGTGGATCGTGTTGAGAATATATTTTGTGATAGCTATATTGTTGAATTTTCTTATGATCCTACATGTAATTATTATGAGAGAGGAAAATATGGTTGTAGAAATTTTCATGTTACTAAATTACATCTCGTTATGTTGAGATTGCTATTGTTTCTTTCTTCTTCCTTGCATATGCTAGATCTTGCTTGTCTTGCTAATTTGTTTTCCTATAAAATTCCTATGCATAGGAAGTATGTTAGACTTAGATGTGATTTTGACATGCTATATGATGCTCTCTTTGTGCTTCAATTCTTATCTTTCATGTGAGCATCATTGAATTCTCAAGCCTATTTTAATGGCTATAAAGAAAGAGCTTGTTGGGAGGCAACCCAATTTTATGTTCTTTTTTTGCTTCTGTTTAGGAATAAATATTGCATCTAGCTTCTGTTTAGATGTGGTTTATTATTTTAATTAGTGTTTGTGCCAAGTAGAACCTTTGGGAAGACTTGTGTGAAGTTTATATGATCATGTTGTACAAAACAGAAACTTTAGCGCTCACGAGATTGGCCGTAAATTTTACTGGAGAGTGCTATTTAGTTGATTCTTTTTGCAGATGATTAATAGACAAATTCCTCACGTTTAGCAATTTATTTCAAAAAAAACCGGGTCACAGAAGTATCCAAAAGTTACAGATTACTACAGACTGTTCTGTTTTTGAAAGATTCTGTTTTCCGTGTGTTGTTTGCTTATTTTGATGAATCTATGAGTAGTATCGGAGGGTATGAATCATAGAGAAGTTGGAATACAGTGCGTTTAACACCAATATAAACAAAGAATGAGTTCATTACAGTACCTTTGAGTGGTGGTTTGTTTTCTTATACTAACAGAGCTCACAAGATTTTTGGCTAAGTTTTGTGTTGTGAAGTTTTCAAGTTTTGAGTATGGCTTTGATGGACTATGGAACAAAGAGTGGCAAGAGCCTAAGCTTGGGATGCCCAAGGCACCCCAAGGTAAAATTCAAGGACAACCAAAAGCCTAAGCTTGGGGATGCCCCGGGAAGGCATCCCCTCTTTCGTCTTCATCTATCGGTAACTATACTCGAGACTATATTTTTATTCACCACATGATATGTGTTTTGCTTGGAGCATCATGTATGATTTGAGTCTTTGATTTTTATTTTTCCACAATCATCCTTGCTGGACAAACCTTTTGAGAGAGATAAATATGATTTATAATTTATTAGAATACTCTATGTGCTTCACTTATATCTTCTGAGCTAGATAGTTTTGCTCTAGTGCTTCACTTATATCTTTTAGAGCACGGTGGTGGTTTTATTTTGTAGAAATGGTTGATCTCTCATGCTTCACTTATATCTATTTGAGATTCTTTTATAACATCAAGGTAATGTCCTTTAGTTATAAAACTAGTCCCAATATGATAGGCATCCAAGATGGGTATAGTAAAAACTTTCATATAAAGTGCATTGAATACTATGAGAAGTTCAATACTTGATGATTGTTTTGATATATGAGGATGGTGATATTAGAGTCATGCTAGTAGAGTAGTTGTGAATTTGAGAAATACTTGTGTTGAGGTTTGCAAGTCCCGTAGCATGCACATATGGTAAACGTTGTGTGACAAATTTGAAGCATGAGGTATTTCATTGAGTGTCATTCTTTGTGTGGAGGTCAGGATCGCGCGATGGTTAACTCCTACCAATCCTTCCCCTAGGAGCATGCGTGTAGTACTTTTTTTTATGACTTGTAGATTTATGCAATAAGTATGTGAGTTCTTTATGACTAATGTTGAGTCCATGGATTATATGCAATGTCACCCTTCCACCATTGCTAGCCTCTCTTGTACCGCGCAACTTTCGCTGGTACCATACACCCACCATATACCTTCATCAAAACAGCCACCATACCTACCTATCATGGCATTTCCATATCCATTCCGAGATATATTGCCATGCAACTTTCCACCGTTCCGTTTACTATGACACACTTCATCATTGTCATATTGCCATGCATGATCATGTAGTTGACATCGTA
This sequence comes from Secale cereale, assembly GCA_902687465.1. Classification (NCBI taxonomy): domain Eukaryota; kingdom Viridiplantae; phylum Streptophyta; class Magnoliopsida; order Poales; family Poaceae; genus Secale; species Secale cereale. The sequence continues at coordinate 2,049,752 of LR738714.1, forward strand.
TTTGTGGCTAGGCCACCATGCATAATTTTTGATACATGTCACTCTTGATTCATTGCACATCCCGGTACACCGCCGGAGGCATTCATATAGAGTCATACTTTGTTTTAGTATCGAGTTGTAATATCGAGTTGTAAATCAATATAAGTGTGATGATCATCATTATTAGAGCATTGTCCCAAAGAAAAAAAAGAAAAAAAAGGAAAGGCCAAAGAAAAAAAATAAAGGCCCAAAAAAAGAAAATAAAAGAAAAGGGACAATGCTACTATCTTTTTCCACACCTGTGCTTCAAAGTAGCACCATGATCTTCATGATAGAGAGTCTCTTGTTTAGTCACTTTCATATACTAGTGGGAATTTTCATTATAGAACTTGGCTTGTATATTAGAACGATGGGCTTCCTCAAATGCCTTCGGTCTTCGTGAGCAAGCAAGTTTGGATGCACGCCCACTTAGTTTCTTTTGTTAAGCTTTCATACATTTATAGCTCTAGTGCATCCGTTGCATGGCAATCCCTACTCACTCACATTGATATCTATTGATAGGCATCTCCATAGCCCATTGATACGCCTAGTTGATGTGAGACCATATTCCTCCTTTTGTCTTCTCCACAACCACCACTCTATTCCACATAGTTCTATGTCCATGGCTCACGCTCATGTATTGCGTGAAAGTTGAAAGAGTTTGAAAAAATTAAAGTATGAAACAAGTGCTTGGCTGAAACCGGGGTTGTGCATGATTGGAATATTTTGTGTGACGAAGATGGAGCATAGCCTAACTATATGATTTTGTAGGGATGAACTTTCTTTGGCCATGTTATTTTGAGAAGACATGATTGCTTTGTTAGTATGCTTGAAGTATTATAATTCTTATGTTAATATGAACTTTTATCTTGAATCTTTCGGATCTGAACATTCATGCCACAAAAAAGAGAATTACATTGAGAATTATGTTAGTTAGCATTTCACATCAATTTTTTTTTATCATTTACCTACTCGAGGACGAGCAGGAATTAAGCATGGGGATGCTTGATACATCTCCAACGTATCTATAATTTTTTATTGTTCCATGCTATTATATATTATGTTTTTGATGTTTAATGGGCTTTATTAGACACTTTTATATTAGTTTTGGGGCTAACCTACTAACCCAAGTCCCAGTGCAAATTGTTTTTTTTCCTATTTCAGAGTTTCGCAGAAAATGGATATCAAACGGAGCCCAAACGGAATGAAACCTTCGGGAGAGTTATTTTTGGAACCGTATCTACCCAGAAGACGTACACGCGAGGGAACGAAGGAGGTGGCCACGAGGGTCTAGGGTGCGCCCCCTGCCCTCGTGGGCCCCCTATGGCTCCTCCGATGCCCTCCTTCCTCCTATATATATCCATGTACCCCAAAAACATCGAGGCAACAGAGGAAACACTAATTTCTCCGCCGCAACCTTCTGTTCCCGTGAGATCCCATCTTGGGGCCTGTTCCGGAGCTCCACCGGAGGGGGGATCTACCACGGAGTGCTTCTACATCAACACCATAGCCTCACCAATGAGTTGTGAGTAGTTTACCACAAACCTTCAGGTCCATAGTTATTAGCTAGATGGCCTCTTCTCTCTTTTTGGATCTCAATACAAAGTTCTCCTTGATCTTCGAGGAGATCTATTCGATGTAATCTTTTTGCGATGTGTTTGTCGATATCCCATGAATTGTGGGTTTATGATCAAGATTATCTATGAACAATATTTGATTCTTTTCTGAAATCTTTTATTTATGATTATAATATCCTTGCAAGTCTCTTCGAATTATTGGCTTGGTTTGGCCTACTAGATCTATAGTTCTTGCAATGGGAGAAGTGCTTGGCTTTGGGTTCAATCTTGCGGTGTCCTTTCCCAGTGACAGCAGGGGTAACAAGGCACATATTTTATTGTTGCCTTCGAGGATAAAAAGATGGGGTTTATATCGTATTGCTTGAGTTTATCCCTCTACATCATGTCATCTTGCTTAAAGCATTACTCTGTTCTTATGAACTTAATACTCTAGATGCATGCTGGATAGCGGTCGATGTGTGGAGTAACAGTAGTAGATGCAGAATCATTTTGGTCTACTTGTCACGGACGTGATGCCTATATATAATGATCGTGCCTAGATATTCTCATAACTATGCGCTTTTCTATCAATTGCTCGATAGTAATTTGTTCACACATCGTAGAATTTTGCTATCATGAGAGAAGCCACTAGTGAAACCTATGGCCCCCGGATCTATTCTCATCATATTTATCTTCCATCTACTTTACTTTGTTTTATTTACTTTATGTTCTTATACCAAAAATACCAAAGATATTATACTATCATATCTATCAGATCTCACTTTTGTAAGTGACCGTAAAGGGATTGACAACCCCTTATCGTGTTGGCTGCGAAGTTCTTATTTGTTTGTGCAGGTGTGAGGGACTCGCGCGTAGTCTCCTAATTGATTGATACCTTGGTTCTAAAAAACTGAGCGAAATAGAGAACAACCTCATAAAAGGGATGTGGATTCATGAAGGCTTGTTTGAACTGCGTGGAGGAGGAGGAGGAGGTTGCCTGACCTGGAGCCCTCCGGCCGGCTGGCCTAATCAGCTTTGGTTAATTACCGGCTGGCCACGACATCCTTCGTGAAAAGGGAAGGTGCAGCCACGGGGATGCATCAATGAATCTCCGCTGCAGCTGCAGCTGCTGCCGCTGGCTTCTTCCTCCAGCGCGGCTGTACCAACCAAGCCGGGCCACCGCAGCAGGGACGGCTCGACGGCGCCAATGCCTAATCTCAGTGTCTTCACCATCACGCCGGTCCAGCAAGAGAGCTCGCTGCATCTAGTATCTACCCCTCGTATCACCACTCCTGTGCGGAGGGTGCCGCCTCCGGCCTGGGGTCGCTCTCCGGCCGCGTGCCTTCGCACCATGGTCGCTGGCTTGGTGAGTCAAATTGGATCGGGGGAGGGGAGAGGGACGAGGAAAAACAATTGGATCTGAGGGATGAGGAACTGATGATTAGGATGTTGTGAAAAAAAAAGATATTCCTCTGTTGCTTCGTGGGCCGATGAATGTGGCGTATATTTTTTAGGAAAACGCTTGTACTCGGCGCGCCGGTCGAAACTTCGACCGGGGCGCCGCTAGCTCGCACAGGCACATCTGCATCTTTTTTCTCCTTTCTTTTTTCCTTTTCTACACTGGGCCCTACGCACCGCTGCCTCCATGCCTTATCTTCTTTCCCACTGAGCTCCACCACTCATTTGCCCCCGTCTCCACGAACACATCCTCCTCTCGTCATCTATTCCCATTCCTTCGCTGATCACCAAGGCAACAAAATTTGTCGCTCTGGTGGCTAGAAATTGCACCGGTCTCAAGGGAGGGGCACGGAGGTACTGCTACGGGGGCTCGGGGCGAGCGGCGACCGTGGGGATGGTAGAGACGGCGGCAGCGAGCTGCATCAGGCCAACAGGCCAGGTTGATGGTGGTCCATGGCGGCGCTGCCCGCCATGATTTTCTACTGCATTTGTTTTTGCTGGAACCACTTCAGTTTTTTGCTCGAAGCAGCTTTCGATTTTGCTGTAAATTGAGGGACAGTGGTGCCGCCGCCCATGATATTTTGCGACATCAAAATTTTTGCTAGAAGCACTTTTGATATTTGCTAGAACCAACCTTTGATTTTGCTGCATAGGCAGGATTTTTTGCTACATCAAATTTTTTGGCTGGAATCACTTTCATTTGATTTTGCTGCATAGATAGGTTTTTTTGGTACATCAAAATTTTGGCTGGAAGCACTTCTGATTTTTGCTGGAACTAGCATTTGATTTTGCTTCATAGGCTAGAAATGGTGTTTGGGGGGTGGTGATAGACAGGGGCTGCCATGTGTTTTGTTGCAACCAACAAATTATTTTTGCTACAGCCAGCCCAAGCAGAGCTGGAACCGGCGAGATTTTTTGTTTGCGGGAATCGTAGCAGTGTGTATTTTTCGCTGGACCGTGATAATTTTCAGCTGGAACAGTTTTTGGTTTTTGCTATCATCAGGGAAATCCCCTTTCCTATTCGTTGAGCTTTTTGTGCTGAAATATGGTGGTGAAATTTAACGTCGGCGACGACGAGAGACGGCAAGCCGGCAGCGCGGTGGCGCACGCGACGGTGCTGCAACGGGAAGACGAGGAGATGAGGCGGGGCGTCAGCGCGGGCGGGGGCGGCGCTCTTTTCCTCTCCTTTTTTTCTGTGTGGGAGGTTGCCGAAAAGAAGGACAGGGGATAGATCTGACGGCTGCGCGCCTGCAGATCTGACGCTCGCGGTGCGACCGGCCGAAACTTTCGGCCGGCGCGCCGGCGCCCAGTACCGCTCGTATTTTTTAAGAGGTAATAGTATCATCTGGAGTTAAAGAATTTGCGTCGCATCTTTAGTTTGATACTACTACTATAACTTTAAAAATATGGTCTTGTAGCTATCTAAGAGCATCTCAAGTAGACTTTAGATAAAGCCACGACCCGTAAGATAATCGTCAAAATATGGGTTGGCACGGAAAATGTTATCCGGTCATACCCGGCAAACGCGTCTGACCCGTAAAATAATTGTGGGGCGCGGCATAATTCCTTAGATCTCTAGCAGACCACGTATAAAGTAGCGACCCGTAAAATAACCGTCAAAATATGGGTCGGTGCGGGAAATGATATCCGATCAGACCCCGCAAACGCGTCGGACCCGTAAAAAATTTTGTGAAGCGCGGTATAATTCTCATCCCAAACCGCAAAACGCGGGCCCCCTCGCCACGTCGGCACCATGTATATAGCGATAGCGGTTGGCGGGCGGACATTTCAGCCTGCGCTTTTCCCCACCCACCACTGCCCCTCTCTCCTACGCCTAGCCGCCGGGCCGCCGCCTATGAATCCGGCCAAACTAGCTGGCGGGATCACGTCGGAGGTCGCCACATGCCCGAGCTTGCCCTCCTCCACTTCCTCCTGCGTCGGCAGACCGAAAAAGAGCAGATCGGCGGATGTTCGTCGCGGCGGCCGAATTTGGCGTTTCCTGCCACAGGTGGCTGTGCCGAGCCACGGATTGGTCGGGGAGCACTCTGCGCAGCCTCGACAAAGCCCCAGCGCCACATGCAGGTACTGGTTCGTCCTGTAGCCGCCGTCGTCTGTTTGCCGGCAAGGATTCGGCTAGTCTTCCGTCGGGCTCGGCGCTCGCGCAACGGCTCATCGGCTTGCCGCTGCCGCTCATACAGTGCGACGAGTGCGTGCAGACAGTGTTGAGGCTAACTTCTAGCACGCCCAAGCACCCCGAATGGGTATTCTTCAAATGCGAAGACGACGGGGGTATATTGTGTTTCCATTCGGCTTTGTCACCCTATTCGGCTCAATTTCGATAGCTTATGGACATCGTCATGTGTGTACGAAGATGAATGCTCATTTTGGTTTTGGGAAGGAGAATACATTGATTTATTGATAGAAAAAAATTAATAGATGTTCATGCACTCCTTACTAGAATTGAGGCTACAGATGCCGCTGCATGTGCAATTAGAGAAGAAATAAGAGGGGTAGCAACGTCTACTTCTTTAGAATCAAAGAATAATGTAGAAATGCAAGATCAAAAACACGCAGATCAACAACGAAGGCATGAAGAAGATATTCGTCCAACTAATGGAAGCAATTATGAAAGTTGGGTATCTTCTAAAATGCATAATTGTGGTTATTGTTTTCTTTGATCTTGCTGTTCTAGCAAAGATTTGGTGAATTACTATGTATGCAATACCGTTGAAGAAAATAAAAAAGCAAATAAATGTGTTTTCATGTTTGACATTGAAATGCAAATTATTGATTTGCGAGCCGGCGCAGATGGCTGCCGAGCCCGCGGGGTCTGCTTGGCCACCGCCCTCGTTGGCCCGCAAATCCATTTTCCGCAAACTGTAAACGCATTTTGCGGGTCAGCTTTATACAAGGTCTGCTAGAGATGCTCTAACTTGACTCGAATGAGTGATGCTGCTGGGCAGGACGTGTCTGCACGGAGAATTTTTGCACAAAACCCTATCACATTTATCTTATTTACATAAATAATCCAACCACAAAACTGGCATTATATGCAAAAAATTACAGAAAAACTTTGTCCTCTGGGACTCGAACGTGCAACCAACTGGTTTAACACGGGGGGGGGGCATTTCTACATACCCTAACCCCCTCAAGGCCTCCAATCTCCTGTTCATGGGCTAGCAAGCTTGTTAGTCCTTCAGAGCAAAGCAAAAATAGATATGGAGACAATGGATCTCCCTGCCGTAGGCCTCTTGTAGGAGAAAATTCTTCAGACTCAGTATTATTAAAACGTACTTGGTAACTTACTGAAGATACGCATTCCATGATCAGCTCTACCCAATGTGGATGAAAACCCATCTTCAACATTATTTTCTCCAAGAAGTTCCACTCCACCCTGTCATATGCTTTGTTCATGTCCAGCTTAACAGCACAAAAACCATTTGCCCCCTCTATTTCGCACCTGTTATTTGCAGATGATTCACTGATCCTGATGAGGGCAGATTCACACAATGCGGGTACTCTGAAGAGGATCCTTGATACATATTGTTTGAGTTCAGGACAACTTGTGAGTAATGCCAAATCAAGTATTTTCTTCAGCCCAAATACGAGTGTCCATGTTAGAGAGACGGTTTGCAGAGATTTAAACATCATGACAGAAGCCCTATCAGACACTTATTTGGGCCTTCCTACTATGGTGGGGGTGGACAGGAGCGACTGTTTTCAGCATTTGATTGATAGAATTTGCCAGAGATTGAAGGGTTGGAAGGAGAAAACACTTTCGATGCAAGGTAAGGAGATCTTGGTAAAATCTGTAGCACAAGCAATACCTTCTTATGCCATGTCTGTGTTTAAATTACCAAAGGGTATCTGCAAATCTATCACCGATGAAATTTCTGGCTTTTGGTGGGGAGACTCTGAAGAGAAAAGGAAGATGCATTGGTTTGCGTGGTGGAAACTATGTGTTCCGAAGAAGGAGGGTGGACTTGGTTTTAGAGACTTGCACAGTTTCAATCTTGCTTTGTTAGCAAAACAGTGCTGGCGACTAATCCAGAACCCGGACTCTTTGTGTGCACAAGTTCTGAAGGCAAAATATTACCGAGACGGAGATATCCTCAAAGCAGGCCCAAAGAAAGGCTCCTCCTTTACGTGGCAAAGCATTGTAGCGGGCATCCAGACTTTCAAGAGGGGCTGTATATGGCGAGTGGGAACGGGATCACAAATTGATATTTGGCAAGACCCATGGATTGCATCGAGTGTGACACGAAGGGTAATCACGGAGAAGGGGGCAACACTTCTCACCAAAGTAGAAGATTTAATCGATCCATATACGGGACAGTGGGATGAAGACCTCATTCGTGATATTTTCTCACCTGTGGATGTTTACAGAATATTACAGATTCGGTTATCTGCTAACCTGACAGAGGACTTTGTAGGTTGGAACTACACACGTTCTGGCACTTTCTCGGTGAGGTCGGCGTATCACAGGGAATTTGAACACCAATACGGATCGCGCCTTATGAGAGCTGGCGGACAAGGGAGACAACAGATAAATGCGGTTTGGAAAGAGATGTGGAGCCTTAAAGTACCGGGGAAAATAAAGCACTTTGCTTGGAAAGTATTGCAAGGAGTTCTTCCTTGTCTAGGAGTCCTAGCTAATCGGCATGTTCCATGCTCTCCACAATGTCCGGTGTGCTCGGTTGGTGATGAGGATATACAACATTGTCTGTTTAAATGCCAAAGAGCAACCAAAGTCTGGGATAGTTTGGGGCTGCTGCAAGACATACAAAGAGCTGTCAGCGAGGATAGATCGGGATCTATAACCATGGAGATCATCTCAAAATTACGAGGGAATGATGGAGAGATTCCAAAGGCAGAGCTTGCTGTCATTGCGGCATGGTATATATGGTGGCAGAGAAGACAGTTAGTGAAAGGGATTCAGGTTCAGAACCCAGAGAAAACTGCTATCTCGGTCAAGGTGTTAACAACGAACTATATTAGATCGTTTAAACTGAATGGACCTGCGAGGAAGAACGATGAGTCTTGGAAAAAACCACTACATGGGATGATAAAGATAAATGTTGATGCGGCTTTCCAGGCCGAAACACTCTCCGGCGCTTGTGGAGCGATAGCTCGGGATGAATGGGGGACTTTTATAGCTGCTGCATGCTGGTTCTTACCCACCGTTACCGATGTGGACTCGGCGGAGCTAATTGCGATCAGGAACGGCATGTTCTTGGCGAGTCAGATTGGCTGCTCTAGAGTTATGTTTGAATCAGATTCATCTTTTGGCATAGAGGCCGTAAATCAGCTGGAGGAATACTTAGGTCCGGAAGTAGCTACCATCGCCGAATGCAAGAACCTGATGCTAGACTACGAGAAGATTTCTTTCAATCATTGCTTTAGGGAAGCAAACATGGTGGCTGATGAATTAGCAAAGTACTCCTTTAGCAATAGATCTTCTGTAGTCTGGGAGAATGAAACCCCTGGCTTTATCTCTCATCTTCTTGTAAACGACATGTCAATTATATGAGGAATAAAGCTTTTACTGTCAAAAAAAAAAAACTGGTTTAACACGGAACACTCTAGCCTCTAGGTGAATATATCTCACATCTATAACGAACTCATATGTAATTACGGTAGGCGCATGTGGAGCTTAAATATTTTATAAACCTGAGTATTATATATAGACCAATGTGTTATATAAATGTGTGTATTTGAAAATTATTATTTTAATCACACAAACATTTCAATAATTACACGCACATTTGTATAGTTCAATGTTTGTATAATTAAAAATATTTTTAATTTTGAATTTAAACTGTTAACATGCTCATTCAATCGTTGCTAATATTTAATATATATACACACACACACACACACATAATTGAATATTCATAAGTACTACCTCCGTAAACTAATATAAGAGCATTTAGAATATTAAAATAGTGATCTAAACGCTCTTATATTAGTTTACAGAGGGAGTATTTAGTAAATGTTTGTATTCCTTTTTATTTCGAATACACAAAGATTGCGTATCATAGCATTGATAGTAGAGGTGAAAAAGTACAAATGTTGGCTATAGTAGCCACACGTACATAAGCCGGCACGGGCTCAATGTTTGTATTCCCCATTTTGTATAGTTTTAATATAAGCCACAAGTGTATATCTTTTGGATTCATTAAACATTTTTATTTAATAAAGATTTTCAGTGTCCATATTAACTAAATATATTTCATATAATACATAGTGTTATATTTAAATGTTTTTATTTACTAAACATGGTTTGTATGTATAGTATCTTTAACACGTGAATATTTGGACACAATTTTTTTACTTATGTTTTACAAATATATTAAATGTCACTATTACTTATGTTTTACTAAATATTTTATATATGATACATATTTTTATATTTAAATGTTTTTATTTGCTAATCATCGTTTTTATGTATAATATATTCAACACATAAATATTTGAACATAAATTTAGTACTTACGTTTTAGAAATATGTTAAAATAATAGCGTGTGCAAAATAGGCGGCAATATACACAATCCATTTTAGCTTCATGTTTTAATAATAATTGAGCTCCACATGCGTTCCCTTTGAGTACATATAAGGTTGTTATTAGTGCATAGACATACAAACCTGTATTAACAAGTACAACGGCAGATGCTCACACACATACACTCAACCAAATGAACGTACACATCCACATTCTACTCTTATGAACACCTTGAAGATACTGAGTCTACACAACATCTTAAGATTCACGTTGCCATCGACGCTTCCGTAGACGACCGGACGTCCCCTCCCACTAAACACATATCACCAAAAGACCCGAGATGAATCCATCCAAAATATATGATCATCAATGTCAAGTCTAAGACTTGAGCCCTGATGGATTGGTACCACTAAAAGAAACCTAATCATCTTGAACCATCTTGAGGTAAGGCCAGTTCACGATAAATGTTGTGCACTGAAGCAAATCTTGATGCATGCATAGTAGTGCTAGTTGTACCTATTGTTCAGAAAACTAGATAAATGCCCCGTGCGTTGCTGCGGAAAGTTATTGTGCAAAACTTTAAAAAATCATGATGTATATTCTAAAGGATAAATACAGATGTAAGAAACAAAATTAATTGTATCACCGGGATGGGATGTTTTTGAGCTCACGTAAACCACTATTGCAAAATATATAAGAAGTTACTGTCATACTTAATGAAATTACAGGAAGCTTTACAAACCAGTGAAACAACTATAGTAAGATATGCAATCTGCAAAGCTATTACAATATTTCAACAATAATTAGATGTATGGTTATGGAATATAGTTAACACTGAGGACCATAAATTCTTTGACACGCAAACACACGTACAACACGACATGAGGTAATGAGGATATTTTTGCATACTTTGAATACACATGTATATAATATTGAAATCAATTTAAGTAAACTTGTTATATTCTACAAAGATAGATGCATACCCAGAAGCAAATTATCATCTCTTGCATTGATGTGAAGTTTATTCTACTACAAAGACATGCAAGAAAAAAACAGGATGGCGAAATTTAAGTAAACTGAATGGATTTGGTGCTAGTAGATAACTGATATCCATAAGAAAAACATATTGAACTCCTTCTATTCCGAAATGCAAAACATGAGAGTACTACATGAACGAATGAACTTGTTTTCACTGATTGCATCAAAGATTAAGAGACATACTGAGTAGATGGTGAATCATAAAGATTAACCCGATTTATTTTTAACCGTTGTCTGCTTCCGATTCATCAAAGGCCTTGGATTAAAGTAACTGCACAGACAAACATGATAACGGTTGGGGATTTAAATTGTCAAGCTATTTGTAGCCCGAGAAGTTGTCACATGTAGCTGCTACAGATATATTTTTCCAGTGTTGCAATACCGTCGAGTTTTGCGAAAGAATTTTTGGACACCTGAATTATTTCTGACTGATGATGTGTCACGCGCGCTGTTCTCCTGAACCTATTTTCTCCATCTGGCACTCAACATGCTGTATGTTACTCAAGGGGGCGCTGTTTATCATTCGGCTTCAGGCACAAGAGTTACTAATATTATGCCCCGAAGGTTGAGCGTCGTGCCTACCGATTGGATCCTCTTGGCCGTAAACAACAGCCACATAATGATCTATTGATGCAAAATCAAAGACGATTAAAAAACAGGATGCGTAAGATGGCAAATATATGTCTAAATTGACCAAAATAATAATTTGAATCCTGGAATGCAAATAAGATCGAAAATATGTAGGACTGAGATGGAAGATAAATCCCGTTGACGGCACCTGAGTGGTCACAAATTTCGCAATGTATAGCCAGCGTTCCAGCAGGTGCTAGTCGATGCCGGCAGCATGGCGGTAGACCTCACCCTACATCTCGCGTCCGTCACCATTGTGGTCCTCCGGTGGAGGCTATTTTCCAGGAAGATTGTGATTCTGCTGATTAACGTCTTCCGGGAAAGATGACATGGAGGTATTGCAGAGCATGGTGAACCACATGATCCTCTTGGTAGTGATCTACATACCTGCTGACATATCTCACGAGCGGCCATGAAAGCTGCCAGATGGTCGTCCAAGGCACAAAGTCATGGCATAGGAGAATAAATAGGTAGCCGGTCGTTTACCTCGGTAGCCCGATGGTCACCTTCCTCGCCTTTTCCTTAATTATGTGAATGCTCCTAGTGGTGAGAGGAGACGAAGGGACAAACCTGCATGTTGGAGGGTGGCCCTCTGCCCGCTTGCCTCGGTAGCCGACTGGTGGTCTGCTTCGCCGGTTTGTGTACATGCATGATGCATCTAGTGCCGTGAGAAAGGAACGGTCAAATATGCACACAACTCGTGGGTCGTGGGGAAGTAGTACGAGAAGCTACACAGCAGCAGTAACTGCAGCGCTGATGAGGACAACACATAAGGCGCTCTATAGAAAATAATGACAACAATGAATGACGTGGCTTCACCATGTGCCAAGAAAATTTCAGTAGTGGGATGTATGTTGCTGATGTGGCATGAATGATGATGTGGATAGCTTGCATGTTAAGAGAAATAGGATAGTGGGGATGAACTATTTAGGTACTCCCTCCATTTTTGTATACAAGGCCACTATCAAAAATACAATTTGCAATTATACAAGGCCACTAACACTAATCGAGGCAAACTTGATGGTGTTTGCCTCGTACTAGCACCCGAGGACATTAATATCCATTGCATGCATGCGGAAGTGAGAAAGTTGGCTTGCATCCCAACATTAATTAACCAATGAGGAGTAAGAGGGTTGGCTTGTTGTGTGTGTGAGAGAAAAACCACATTAATTAGCACGACAAACAAAGTGATAAACAAGCTTGCAACATTGACTTAAACATGCATTGATTTTTACCTTGGTACCTGTAATATGAGTTTGTGGCCTTGTATACAAAAATGGAGGGAGTATTATAGATGTTCATTATTCCCGCATTTGCTATTGGCAATTTGCCTGAAAACAAGTTGCCTTGAAACGATGTAGAGGTGTGGACCGGGCCATTCATTACTTTCATGTTTGCTATTGGTAAGAAGAAAAAGGCGACGCGAGCCGAAACCAAGGCCGAGATGGGGGTGATGGGCTGACCGTGGCATGGCGGGCGAGACTGAGGCATGACCTAGTAGTCCTGATGGGGACAGTGTGGCTTGTTGCGCCCGCGTCGGCAAAAGAGAGGTAAGAGGTTGACGGGCTGGGTGCTTCTCGACGGAGTTTGAGGATGGGGCTTAGAGAGAAGGTCCGGACAGCGGCAACACATCGAAGCCGACGATGAGATTTACACGGTAGATTCACCGATCGTGGGTGGCGGTTCGGCTAGCGGAACATGGGGTGGGGGCATCGGTAAGGAGATGAAGGAGAGAGAGGAGGAAAAAGATGGCTGTCCTTTCGATTTCAATCCAACAACTAGAAAATTTGTCTGACCACAAAAAAGCAGGGGCTGACATTAGATGGACCCACTATTTCGGATCATATGCTATTTGTAAGGCAATTAAAAATCATTTTGGTGAACTAAGTATAGCTCAGATGATTAGGTTCCCGTGCTGAAACCAGCACAGCAGGTTAAAATTCTAAATTTGGCACTCATGCTTGCATTTTTTTCTAGATTTATTTCGGGCATTTCGGTGATGTTCGTTCAATGAGAGGGACGTTCCCATTGACTGCGAAGGCACATGTGTTGCTTTGTCGATCTCAAAATATGTTGCCAGCTCACTATCTCGTGAGTGCTCAAAGAAAAGGTTATGCGTGTGTGTGTGTGTGTTTAGGGATGAGTGTATGGGCATACATATGTGCTACCATGTCAAAAAAGAAAAAGAAAAACTACGGTGAAAGAAATGTACCGACCTTTGGAATTTTTTGAGGCAACTAGCACATAATCGGTTCCTGTTTCGCCACTAGAAAGTTTAATTTGGTTCCGGTGGGCAACAACTTAGCCCAATATCTAGTGAGTAATAATCTAGCCCAACCCGGGGATTGGTCCTGTCCTAGCTTCACCTAGAATTATAAGGTTCCTGTCACAGGAATGTAAGATCAGAGTATCAATCAAAGTTACTCATCAGATTACCATGTGACGCATGTGGTAAGCAATCCAAACAATTCAATACAAAAATGTTACTCATCAGATTAATTAATTAGCTCTCGCAAAAAAATACCTAACTAATTAGAGTACACAATGAACGAGCTATGTCGTCCTTCTCCATGCGGCTCTACTCCCACTAACAAATGTTGCCTGTGCTTCTGCATGCAGAGCGGGTGGCGATTTGAAGTGAATTAGGAATATGCATGAGCTCAGCTGGCCAGAGAGCTGGAGTAGTTTGGCAAGCGATCGACGCAATACAGCGATCTCGGTGCAACAACAACAAAAATCCTGCAAGACATAGATACGTAAACTTTTATTGAAGATCAGAACAAGTGCCAGAAAACATATAGATAAAATCTGCAAGTACAGTAAGAAACTAGCTTGGTGTCAATTAAACAACACACGTACCATAGACTCGAAAAGCGATGGGATCTAGCTAGTCTCCGCCTCTCTTCACAGGCTGCTCCATCTCCATCATCTTCAGGCAGCCAGAGACGTGCAGCGTCTCTAGCTTCGCAACAGCCTCCAATCCACCAATTGACACAAGGTCTGGACAATCGCTGATATATAACTCCTCCAGGGATGCAAGGTTCGTCCTCCAAATGTCACCTGGAATGGATGTTATGCGCGGGCACTCGGACATCTCCAGCGAAATGAGTGACGCGAGGTTTTGCAGGCACCTGGGAACCCATGCAGATATATCCCCACATTGGCCCAGTACGAGCCTCTGGAGCATCGACGGTAGCACCAGTCCACTCTGCCAGTCCAGACGTTGGCAATCATAAATCTCCAGGTCCTTGAGAGTAAAGAAACTTCCGAACCTTTCTCCGGGTAGCGAGAGCAACTCATCGCAGTGTGCAATATAAATCCTCTCAACGACAGGCAAGCATTCTTGTGTTAGTAGACCATCAAGGGTTGACAGTTTAGTGCATCCGCTAATGGTTAGCACCGTAAGGGACAAGAAAGATGTACTCCCTCCGTTCCTAAATATAAGTCTTTCTAGAGATTTCACTATGGACTGCATACGGAGCAAAATGAGTGAACCCACACTCTAAAATATGTCTACATACATCCGTATATAGTTGGTAGTGAAATCTCTAAAAAGACTTATATTTAGGAACGGAGGGAGTAATACTGTTGGCGCTGCACCCGCAATGGGAGAAGTTAGTGAAGACCGCTGGTCTCACAGATGTAAGAGACCCATTAGGGCTGGAAGATGTTGTAGTTGTATGGACATGTGGCCGGAATAATACAAGAAGAAGCTAGTGAGGGAGCAGCACTCAATATTGTCTGCTAGATTCCCAGAATAACCCAGCACAAGCCTCTTGAGTGAAGGAGCCACCAAACTTTGGGAGCAGATATTTCGGCAATGAACCACCTCCAATTCTTCAAGGCAATGCAACTCGACGAATCTTTCAGTTGGTACTGATACTAACCTCTCGCAATTTTTAACTACTATTTTCTTGATGGCTGGTATAGAAGCTGGATGTAGAAAATGCTCAAGGCTTGATAAATTGTGGCAATCAGAAATTGTTAGGTCCATCAGGGAAGTGAAAATACCAATATTTGCAAGTGATATTAAGCTTGACAAATTTTGTGGCTGAAACCATCTTGGTAGAGACACATCTGGATAATCTCGGAGTTGCAAAGATTTTAGACCAGCGGGAGGTTGTAAAAGTTGAAGTGCTTCTGTCCCATTGTTCTGTCGAGACATCATCGAAGACCGGTGCACTTTTAGACCGTGAAGATATCTCTTTTTTTGTTTAGCGTCTAGTGCATCGCAGTTTAGTGGATACTCTAGATAATATCGAAATCCACATAATTCAATTCTCCTCAAGCTGATCAACTTATTGAAGTCACTGGGTAAGCTTTCCATCTTGCATTCCCCAATATAAAGAATCTGCAAATTATAGAGGCGATAGAACGTTGAAGGAAGACTCTTCAAAGGAGAAGCTCTGGAGATTTCAAGGTACCGAAGATGCTTCAAGTTGCAAATACTGCCCGGTAACCCATTTGTAGAGGCACAAATAATCACGCGCATACGCCCAAGTTCAGTACACCAATGATTCATTACAGGTGCAACAACTTTATCCTCCAAGGGCATGTTGCAAATCAGGGTACGCAGCTTCTCATGCTTGCATAGGCTGAACAGCTTTGAATAGTCAAACTTTGGGTTACAGAGTACTGATAGGTGACGAACATTCTTAGGAATTTTTTGGAAATCACTCACATTTTTTAATATGAAGCAATCATTCTTTGAAACCATTTGGACCATGTCATGAAGCAAGTCATGGATTACATATGTTCCATGTACTTTCTGAAAGAAAGATCGACTTACAAGATCTTCAAAGTACTGACTAGCAATATCCTGAATTGGAATGTCCCCCTGAGGTTCTACAAAGCCTTCCGCTGCCCAAATTTCAGCTAAATAACCCTTCTCAAATTCATGATCTTTAGGGTACACACCACAGAATGAGAAACATCTCTTTAGGTGGAATGGTAAGTACATGTAGCTCAACCGAAGGGCTGGCAAGATGTCATCCTCCTGCTGCCTTAACTCCCACAATTCACTCTCTAGAACATTATTCCAATAAGTTGTGTGACGGTTCATCCTTAGCAGGCGTCCAAGAGTTTTTGCAGCTAAAGGAGAACCCTTCAGCTTAGGAAGTATGCTTCTACCAATTTGCTCTAATTCATGATCATTGCTAAACCTCTCACATCCAAACATGCATAGTTTGAAGAAATCCCAAAAGTCATCATCCTTCAAGCCATTTAATTTCAATGACTCCATTGTGCGCACTCCATCAGCAACCTTTTGAGACCTAGTGGTGACCAACATCATGCTTCCCTTCCTCACATTTTTTAAAGGTGCACAGAATCTCTTCCAAGATTGCCCATTCTCCTTCAAGGCATCGTCCCACAAATCATCAAGGACAATAAGTACCTTTTTCTGGCACACAGTTTTACGGAGAGCATGTTGAAGTGAGTCCAACTGGCCAGTTCTTTCCTCTCCAGAAATGGATTGCAAGGCTTCTTTAGTTAACCTCTTGACATCAAAGTCATCTGAGACAGAAAGCCAAATTGTCTTTTCGAAAAGAGGCTTCACTTGTTGGTAGATATGTTGAGCCATAGTGGTTTTTCCAACACCCCCAATTCCAACTATTGGCAAAACAGCAAGGCCATTTTCTTGTTCATTACAAACATGGTTGATTAATGCTGATGTTCTTTTCGATGAATTGATTGTGTGGCATTCTCTCTTCCGTTTGGAATGAGTTTTCGTGGTACTATCATCTTCTCTTACAACTAGCAATTTTATCACCTGATTCAACTCCTGATCACGGCCAAATATTATTGTCTCAATGGGAAAAGAACTAGTCTCTGGCCTGACTGATTTGTCAAAATGTTGTGTCGCTTCACCCAAGCCCATCTTCTCGAGCAGATTAGAAAGATTCTCCAGCCTTTTCTGGATACCCTTCACTTTGTTGAAACTGCCCTGAATGACACAGTCAAAGAAATCAATAAAAGGAGATTGGCTTGCAATGCCCTCCACTGTCACTTTCTGCTCATACCACCTGAACTCATCAAGAATGTCCTCCGCATCATACACCGCATCACTGAATTTTGGAAGGAGCTCCGCCACACAATGTTTCTGGCTCCTCCACTCCGCCCGATCAATGATGTTGTACATTGCCGGAAGAGTGTCACTAAGACATTGCAGACCACTCTGCAAGTGCAGCACCTCATCCTGAAGATTTTGCTCTTGTTTACCACTCCATCGGGAGTGCAGAGATGAAATAGAAGACCTTGCCCACTGAAACAAATTGACACATTCGTTGATGCCACTGATGACCCCAATAGTGCCTGATATACTCATGGTGACTCCAGTCTGAAGATTTCTTTACTGTCCTGCTGACCAACAATAGACATGGTGAGCATTACAGCATACTTTGTGGTCAGATACCAAGACTAAAAAGAGTAATATTCACCATGAAATTAACACTAATTCTTTGTACGAGAGAATGTATGAACCTAACTGGATTACGACAAATCACAAGAATGATAAATCACAATTGAATTTAGTATATTTTTAGAATAGATTTCTTTCGGAGAACGACCTCATGACAGGGCACTGGATTCATGAGGGCTTGTTTGAACTACGTGGAGGAGGAGGAGGAGGTTGCCTGACCTGGAGCCCTCCGGCCGGCTGGCCTAATCAGCTTTGGTTAATTACCGGCTGGGCACGACATCCTTCGTGGAAAGGGAAGGTGCAGCCACAGGGATGCATCAATGAATCTCCGCTGCAGCTGCTGCCGCTGGCTTCTTACTCCAGCGCGGCTGTACCAACTAGGAGGGATCAACCAAGCCTGGCCGCCGCAGCAGCATGAACGGCTGGACGGCGCTCCACGAGCGAGCGAGAGCCAATGCCTAATCTAAGTGTCTTCACTCTAGGCTCGCCGCGCCTGACCATCACGCCGGTCCAGCAAGAGGGCTCGCTGCATCTAGTATCTACCCTTCGTATCACCACTCCTGTGGGGAGGCTGCCGCCTCCGGCGTGGGGTCGCGCTGCCGCCGTGTGCCTTCGCACCATGGTCGCTGGCTTGGTGAGTCAAATTGGATCGGGGGAGTGGAGAGGGACGAGGAAAAACAATTGGATCTGAGGGATGAGGAACTGAGGATTAGGATGTTCTGAAAAGAAAAAAAAAACATCTCTAGCAGACCCGCAAAATCCCGACCCGCATAAACCGTTTACAGTCCGACGAAGATCTCGTTTGCCGGTCGAAGACGTGCGCGGCAGAACAGAAACCGTATAAGAAACTGCATAATTTGAAAAAAAGTTTTGCGGGAGAAATTGCAACCACACTAGTTCATTACATACTACATGATCATTCATAGTTCATCATCACATACTACATTATCATACATATTACATTCTACTACTATTACTAGAGGGGGGCCGGGATCGCGCAGCGGCGACGCCGAGGCCGATATATCAAAATGGACGAGCTCGCGGCCGAGGACGACGCGGCAAAGGAGCTCTAGTCACATATCATGTGAGTCATAGAATTTGCGTCGCATATTTAGTTTGGTACTAAAATTTTAAAAATACGGTTTTGTAGTTATCTAACTTGACTTGAATGAGTGATGCAGCTGGGCACCATGTATGTGTACCGAGAGCTGTTGGGACGCATTTTTGCACAATACCCTGTCATATTTTGTATTTACAGAAACAATCCAACCACAATACTGACATTACATGCGAAAATTTACAAATTGATGCTAGAACTTTAAAAATACGATTTTGTACTTATCTAACTTGACTCGAATGAGTGATGCAGCTGGGCACGACGTATGTGTACTGAGAACTACTGGGACACATTTTTGCACAATACCTTGTCACATTTTTTATTTACAGAAATAATCTAACCACCGTACTGGCATTATATGCGAAAATTTACAAAAACAAAAACAAAAAACATTGTCCTCTAGAATTCTAACGTGCAACCAACTGGTTTAACACGGAACACTCTAGCCGCTACAGGCTGTAGGTGAATATCAGGCTGCAGGTGGGAGCGGAGTTTGGTGGGACTAATTATCCCATCCCACTTAAAATGCTTTAATGTGCTCCCACTGGACAGAAATAAAATTAAGTGGGCTAGCTCCATTAACTCATTGGGAACCCACTTATCCCACTTAATTCGTTGCCGTTCAATCTCATGGACACAGAACACAGGAAGCGTCGTGGATCAGTCGCGCTCCTCCCACGCCCGCCGCTGATGGACTCCCACTGCCGCCGCCGCCGCATCCCTCCTCCTTCCGTCCCTGCCAATGATGACTCCCACCGCCGTACGCGATGGCCAGGGCGCCGGCAGCCCCAACCCATGCCCCATGTCGCTGGCAGCCCCAACCCAACCCCCATGTCGCCGGCTCCGTCAATTCCTGTTCGTCCCAGGCCCACCGCTACAAGTCAGACATGCATTGCCGTCCATGAATTCGACGACGTGTGCACGGACCTCCAACGCCTTCTCGCATTGGCCTCCGTGACGAAACCCTCGGACTCCGCTGCTCTCTCACCTGACCAGTTGTTGGACGTGGCGGTCACCCGGCGGCCTGCCCCGATGGTCCGACCGCCGGCGCCGATGAACACTTGCGCTATGCCATGAGGACATGCAGTGTGCTTCCTCCTTGACCACCTCGAGTGCTGCCGCAACCATGTGCTGAACTTGAGCTCCGTCCCGTCCCTCGACCGCTGGCCCAGGATCTTTGGACGAGGCGAACTCCCTCCTCGAGGGCGGCTATCTAAGTTTGTTTAGTGGAATCCCACTTATGCCCGGTTAATCCACTTAAGTTTTAGTGGGTTGTTAATTATCACCCACCAAACCTTGGTGGGACTAAGTGGGGCTGTGGTGGGACTCCCACGATCAGTCCCACCTGCAGCCTGAGGTGAATATATCTCACATCTATAACGAACTCATATGTTATTACGATAGGCTCGCATGTGGAGCTTAAATATTTTATAAATCTGAGTATTATATAAACCGTGTGTTATATGGATGTGTGTATTTGAAAATTATTATTTTAATTACACAAACATTTCAATAATTACACGCACATTTGTATAGTTCAATGTTTGTATAATTAAATATATTTTTAATGTAGAATTTAAACTGTTAACATGCTCATTCAATCATGGCTAATATTAGCACGTGCAAAATGGGCCAACAATATACGCAGTCCATTTGAGCTCCACTTTTTTTTTAAAATAATAATAATTGAGCTCCACATGCATTCCCTTTGAGTACATATAAGGTTGTTATCAGTGCATAGACATACAGACATGTATTAACAAGTACAAAGGCAGATGCTCACCCACATACACTGTGGCGGAGCTGCAACAAAATGACTGGGCGAGCCATCTTTAAGAAAGCCCAACATTTTTTCCTCCATGGCTCATTTCTGCCTGAAGGCCCATTGGTTTGCAGCAAAACTGGGTGGGCCACGGCCCATTTTGCTTGCACTAAGCTCCGTCAGTGCACATACACTCAACCAAATAAACGCACACATCGATATTCAACTCTTATGAACACCTCCAAAACACAGAGTCTGCACAACATCTTAAGATTGATGTCGCCATTGATGCTTCCATAGACGACGGGACGTCCCCTTCCACTGAACACACATCACCAAAAAGACCTGAGCTGAACCCATCCAAAAAATATGATTACCTATGCCAAGTCTAAGACTTGAGCCTTGACGGATTGGTTCCACTACAAGAAACCTAATCATCTTGAACCATCTTGAGGTAAGGTCAGTTCACCATAAATGTTGTGCACCGAAGCAAATCTCGATGCATACATAGTAGTGCTAGTAGTACCTATTGTTCAGAAAACGTTCATTATTCCCGCATTTGCTATTGGCAATTTGCCTGAAAACAAGTTGTCTTGAACGATGTAGGTGTGGACCGGGCCATTCATTACTTTCGTGTTTGCTATTGGAAGAAGAAAAAGGCGACGTGAGCCGAAACCAAGGCCAAGATGGGGGCGACATGGATGATCGTGGCATGGCGGGCGAGACTGAGGCATGACCTAGTAGTCCTGATGGGGACAATGTGGCTTGTTGCGCCTACATCGACAAATGAGAGGTAAGAGGTTGACGGGTCGGGTGCTTCTCGACAGAGTTTGAGGATGGGGCTTAGAGGTAAGGTCCGGACAAGGGCAACATAGCGAAGCCGACGATGAGATTTACATGGTAGATTCACCGGTCGCAGATGGCGGTTCGGCCAGTGAAACATGGGGTGGGGGCGTCGGCATAAAGGAGATGAAGGGGGAGGAGGAAGAAGATGGCTATCCTTTCGATTTCAATCCAACGACTAGAAACTTCGACCGACCACAAAAAAGCACGGGCTGACAGTAGATGGGCCCACTATTTCGCATCATATGCTATTTGTAAGGCAATTAAAAATTATTTAGGTGAATGTTGATTTGGGAGAAGAGACAAGCCGGTGAGGCGCGCGAGGTTAGGGTGGGCCTACCGGCCATGCGGATGGTCGTGGCGTCCCCGACAACGTCGAACCGGGAGCGACCCAGAGCATGGGAGCCGGTGGAGGGGAGACGGAGGTCGACAGTGGCAATACGAGCAGTGGTGATACGGGCAGTAGCGACTTTACATGTAGTCTGCGGGGTCCATTGACCCCACAACTTTTAGAGAAAATAGTCTAAAATCACTATACATTTACTGTATACTGTGAAGATAATTATCGTAAAATTATCAATGACCCCCCAGATTATTTTGGCTGGCTTCGCCACTGGATACGAGGGCTCGCCGGTGTAAGAAAAGGGATGCTCTTAGGGCATTTACAATGCGAGGCGCCTGACTAGGCGCTTATGAGGAAACAAATTATTATTATTAAATTAGAAAATTCTAAGAGCCTGACCTTTCCAACGCCAGCGCTAATTGTAGGCTAATTAAACTGACTATGCGGCTCACGCGAGGGGAAAAAGGAAGGAAGCGTCCGACGCAACCTTTTGCGCCTGCTGGCGTCCGATGCCAGGATTTGACCGCTCCAACTGCCCATCGACCAGGATATCAGCAGGGAAAAATTCCTGGCGCCTCTCCAAGCGCCCAGCATTGAAGATGCCCTTAGAGGAACAACAAGGGGGCAGTAAACCGACGGAGGTAGCGGCTTGGGAAGGGTGGGAGGCGAGGCACTACCACGCCTCCAGCCGCCCCGGCGGTTTACCCATCGTCAAGGGCAACGTGAGTAAGAAGTGATGATGGTGAACTGAGTATAGCTTGGATGATTTGGTTCCTATGGTGAAACCAGCACACTAGGGTTAGAAGTCCTAAATTTGACATTGGTACTACACTTTTTTTAGATTTATTTTGGGTTTTCGGTGTTGTTCGTTCAGTGGGAGGGCGTTCCCATTGACTATGGAAGCACATGTGATGCTTTGTTGGAGGACGTTCCCGTTGACTACGAAAGCACACAGGCACATGGATGCTCAAAGAAAAGGTTATGTG
The DNA here is from genome assembly GCA_902687465.1 of Secale cereale. Lineage (NCBI taxonomy): Eukaryota > Viridiplantae > Streptophyta > Magnoliopsida > Poales > Poaceae > Secale > Secale cereale. The sequence continues at coordinate 2,072,424 of LR738714.1, forward strand.
TGCGTGTGTGCGTTTAGGAACGAGTGTATGTGCATACATATGTGCTCCCGTGTTAAAAAAGAAAAAGAAAAACTACGGTGAAAGAAATGTACCGACCTTTGGAATGTTTTGAGGCAACTGGCACATAATCGGTTCCTGTTTCGCCACTAGTAAGTTTAATTTGGTTCTGGTAACATTTTTATCTTGAACACGTACGTACCGATAGATAGGCAAAGAGAGAGGCAGAAAACCAAAACGGAGTGAGCCCGAGAATCGATCGAGGTGCTTACTGGGTGCGGCGGACGACCGGCGAGGCGCGCAGCCGGCGACGACGATCCAGATCTCGAGCACGCTCTCTCTTGCTGCTTCCAGTCCTCCACAGAAAATTTGGCGGGGGTGGGTGGGGATGAAGACCGGGGCCGGGGAGATGGCGATCAAGAAGAGCAGCACGGGGCAGTTTCCGAGAAATTGCATGCGGGACCCATGGACGTCGCCTTTTGATGTGCAGCAAAGTCGCCTGGAAAGTGCGAAGCGTCTGCGCACCAGGAAAGCTAGAGAAGAAAATTTCGAGTTAATGCAACTAGTGATCTGGTGGAGCTTTTCCTCATCACGAACTGGTGCTTTTTAGAAGATCACTAAGGGCATGTACATAGCAACGCCACGTACGATAAATGATGAGGTGAAGGAGAGAGAAATCGTAAGAGAAAACTTGTCTTTTCTTATTTAAGAGAAGACAAGAGATGATCTCTTAGCATAATATGTCTCACCATGTTTTTAGGAATAACTTGTTATTGAAGATACGGCTAAGAGATGATCCATTATAGACATGTCTTTTTATCATCTCTAAATTACATGCAAGATTTAAGATAAGACTATCTTATCAACCATTGTACATGCCCTAATAAAAACGCAAGCACGCGAGCTGACAAATGAGTGCTTTCGGCAGTAGGTGACAGACGCACACAAACATTGGTACACAATTTTTTATATCCTTCAATACAACAAATAAGATTTGTGTTAATTAAGGAGTTTGTGTTACAAATACATCCCTCAATACAACAAATGAATTACTTCCCCGACATGATTGTCCCTACTTTCTTTGCCCCCGCGCCACCCAAATCAAAGCCTCCTTTTTAATGTTGTCGAGTAGGATCAACAGGGCGCACCTTGGTTACCGGAAACATGCGTGTTGCCCTTATTCCAGATGGTGGCTTTCCCTATCTGGGGTGCGTACGTCGGATATAATCCAATCCATCAATCTTTCGGCAGTGGGTCGCTCTTCGTGCGTCGTGACAGACGCACGCAAACATTGGTACACATTCTTTTATTAAACGGAGGCAAAAAGATTTGTGTTAATTAAGAGAAAAAAGAGTTTGTGTTACAAATACATTCCTGAATACAACAAATGAATTACTCTCCCCCACATGATTGTCCCTAGTTTCTTTGCCTCGGCGCCACCCAAAGCAAGGCCTGATTCTCAAATTGTCGAGTAGGATCGACGGGGCGCACCTTGGTTACTGGAAACACGCGTGTTTCCCTCATTCCATATGGTGGCTTTCCTATTTGAGATGGGTAAGTCGGATATAATCCAATCCATCGGTCTTTGAGGAAACGTCTCAAATGTCATGTTAAAGTATCCATGTGAGCAAGTTGGAGTCAAGCCTAGATCATTTCCCAAAGCCTTGGAGTGTACCGACACTTGAAAACTAGGTGGTCAATTGATTCTTGTTCCCTTTTTGCAAAGGGTCAATCTGCGAAATTGGGCCACCCTCGTTTGCCAATATATCGGTGGTCCAACTCTATTTTGATTGGCCAACCAAACAAAACTTCACCTTAGGTGGTGCCCAAGTTTTCCACGTGGCATGCTCCAAAGGGGTGCGGATCATGTCAATAAACTGAGCCTTGTAGGTGGACTCCGCCGTGTAGCAACTACTCATCGTGTGCTTCCAAGTAATGTCATATTCCGCCTCCACGAGATTAAAATCCCGAATAGTGGCCCAAAGCTCAACAAATCAACGTGAGTGGACGACAGAAAAGGTGGGAGAGATTTTGATCTTGGCGACCCATTCATCGTCCTTGATGGCTTCCCTCACTTTCCATTTTTATAGATGATGCTCATATATTGGGGGGGGGGGGTATCCTTGGGCTTTCCGTCATGCACCCAAGGGGAGTCCCTAAAAGGTGTTCTTGCACCATTACCAACGGTGATGGTCGTGAAAGCATATAATAAGTCGTAGTCCATGGCGTCATAAGGGGTGCCCATGCCAACCCACATTTTTGTTGGCTTCTTCCACTCAAACCAAAGCCAACAGGGCCCTAGAATTCTCCGTATATAACTTCCCTAGGCCACTATAGGCAAGACGACGGTAAACGGTGTCTCACATTTACTTTACATTTAGCACCGGTGGTTTTTGTCCATACTCACGCAAAGGAAAGCTCACTCAAGGCTTGTTGACAATGTCAAGGGTGTTAGAGAGTTGGACGAGGGGAGTGATGAAGTAGACCGTTTGGGAGGATAGCACCTATTTGACCAGGGCGGTGTGTCCCACGAATGTTATGTTTTTCCCACCTCAAGGGACCAACTTTGTAGCCGATCTGTCTTTGACTAATTGGAAGTCTACTTTTTCGAGTTGCCATACCAATAGCGGGAACCCAAGGGATTTCATGGGAAAATAAGCACGTGTAGTCAGAAGGCTTTGGAGAATGCATGTCAAGCTAATGTGCCCACATCAGATAGGAACCACCGAGCTCTTTGTGGAAGTTTGTTGAGAGACGCTTGACATCACCAAAGAGGTGAAGAATGTTGGGGAAGTTATCAATGTCCTTCTTGATGGGTTCCATGAAGAGCGTCGTGTTGTGTGCATAGAGAGAGAGGTCCTCAAGATAGCACCACGGAGGAGGACTCAGCATGGTGCTCGTAGATGTACTCCATGTCCGATCCATTACTTTAAAGAAGGAAGAAAACTTGTCAAAATTTTAGCACATGCATTTCACCGAACATTTGTCGAGCGTGATCACCACCCCACAGACGCCATCTGCGGGGGCGGATGATACCTGGGTGGTGGACTGTCCAAAGGTGTGGAACAATGGTGTAGGCAAAGAAGTGTGGTGACCAGTTGGAGCGGTGGAGGTCTGGCAAGGGCTTGGCGGGCGGCCGGGTGGTACAACAACGACGTCGGCGAGGAAGGAATCAGATACAGGGAAGGGGAAAGGGATTGAGACGCGGGGTATGGGTGTGGTTTTGGGTGGGCCAGGGGTGTCGGAGTCCTACATGGCAGAGGTCTGGATTCCTGCAAAGGTCTCACGGTTTGCTTCCCGTTTGAGGGAAAATGGACAGGCGGACTGGTTCAAGGACATATGCGGGACGACATTGAATGGCAAAGTGCGTCCGGACGCTTGTGGGAGATTTGAGGGTCCACTTTGGAGATCCCCAGAGTGGCATGAGTTGTAAGAGCATCTCGAGCAGATCGGGGAAAACGCCCTGACCCGTTTAATAACCGCCAATTTTAGGTTTCGGGGCGAAAAAAACGACCCGCGCAGGTCACGAAAAATGGCCCGGCCATGATTGTTTTTTGTGGAGAGTATATTGGACCCCGGGTTCCCCACATGTTTAGTTTTCAGAGCCTTTTTCCCGTTCCCCTCATCCCATCGTGATAGTTTGTAGGAGGGAAGTTTCAGCCCAAACATCACCGAAGCGGCGTCAAACTTGCCGAAATCCGGCGAAATTCCGCCTCCGGCTACGCTCATGATTTCAGCCGTCCCCGCTGCCGCCGACCAACCAACCAACTCCCCGCCCTTCCTCACCTTATCTCCGAGGCTCTTGGAGCTCAAGCCCGCTCGAATCGAGCTCTGGAGTGGTTGTGACTGCTGCGCCATGGATGCGGGCTAGAGTTTGTAGCGACCGAGTTCGACGTCCTTGCACCCCTTATTGCGCGTCCTTACTTCCTCACCATCGTTGTTTCATGGCCGCACGACATTGGCTAGCCAGCAGACGGCGAGGCCTAGACAGGGGAGGCCGGGATGGTGGCGGCCGGGACGAAGACAGGGGAAGTCGGGACGGAGCCTAGCCGGTGCAGGGCACCCGGGACGGAGGCGCGGGTGGTCCAGGACAGAGGCGATGGGCGGCCAGTGCTGTTCCTAACAAGGAACGACAAGGAAGATGCAATAAAGAAGGGAAAAAAGTGTGTGGCCAATGACATGTAGCGGGATCGTCTGACGTACTGCCCCCTGACGTGGGGCCACTGACATGTGGGCCCGTGTCCACATGTCAGTGTGCCAACGGCACGTCAGGGGAGCCTCGTCCCAATGACACATGAGTCCCACATGTTTTATTTACAGTGTGCCTTTTATGCTATCAGTAGTTTTAGGGTAATATCTTATATTCCTTTTGCTTGACGTGTTTCTCCGGGATCTAGGATGCTCTAATAGCTTGCTAGCTAGCCTGGCTGAATATGTCAAGCTCTTCTCATCTTGCCTTCGGTACAAATATATCTTAATTTTTATGTGTATGGAAAACATTTCTACAAGTAAAATTGTACTCCCTTCGTTCCTAAATATTTGTTTTTTTAGAGATTTTAACAAATGACTACATACGAAGTAAAATGAGTGAATCTACACTCTAAAATATGTCTACATACATTCATATGTTGTAGTCAGGGGTGTCGGAGTATGGGTGTGGTTTTGGGTGGGCCAGGGGTGTCGGAGTCCTACATGGCAGAGGTCTGGATTCCTGCAAAGGTCTCACGGTTTGCTTCCCGTTTGAGGGAAAATGGACAGCCGGACTGGTTCAAGGACATATGCGGGACGACATTGAATGGCAAAGTGCGTCCGGACGCTTGTGGGAGATTTGAGGGTCCACTTTGGAGATCCCCAAAGTGGCATGAGTTGTAAGAGCATCTCGAGCAGATCGGGGAAAATGCCCTGACCCGTTTAATAACCGCCAATTTTAGGTTTCGGGGCGAAAAAAAAACGACCCGCGCAGGTCACGAAAAATGGCCCGGCCATGATTGTTTTTTGTGGAGAGTATATTGGACCCCGGGTTCCCCACATGTTTAGTTTTCAGAGCCTTTTCCCCGTTCCCCTCATCCCATCGTGATAGTTTGTAGGAGGGAAGTTTCAGCCCAAACATCACCGAAGCGGCGTCAAACTTGCCGAAATCCGGCGAAATTCCGCCTCCGGCTACGCTCATGATTTCAGTCGTCCCCGCTGCCGCCGACCAACCAACCAACTCCCCGCCCTTCCTCACCTTATCTCCGAGGCTCTTGGAGCTCAAGCCCGCTCGAATCGAGCTCTGGAGTGGTTGTGACTGCTGCGCCATGGATGCGGGCTAGAGTTTGTAGCGACCGAGTTCGACGTCCTTGCACCCCTTATTGCGCATCCTTACTTCCTCACCATCGTTGTTTCATGGCCGCACAACACTGGCTAGCCAGCAGACGGCGAGGCCTAGACAGGGGAGGCCGGGATGGTGGCGGCCGGGACGAAGACAGGGGAAGTCGGGACGGAGCCTAGCCGGTGCAGGGCAGCCGGGATGGAGGCGCGGGTGGTCCAGGACAGAGGCGATGGGCGGCCAGTGTGCTGTTCCTAACAAGGAACGACAAGGAAGATGCAATAAAGAAGGGAAAAAAGTGTGTGGCCAATGACATGTAGCGGGATCGTCTGACGTACTGCCCCCTGACGTGGGGCCACTGATATGTGGGCCCGTGTCCACATGTCAGTGTGCCAACGGCACGTCAGGGGAGCCTCGTCCCAATGACACATGAGTCCCACATGTTTTATTTACAGTGTGCCTTTTATGCTATCTGTTCTGAAGAAACCTGCTCTTTACCGTAAAATAGTTTTAGGGTAATATCTTATATTCCTTTTGCTTGACGTGTTTCTCCGGGATCTAGGATGCTCTAATAGCTTGCTAGCTAGCCTGGCTGAATATGTCAAGCTCTTCTCATCTTGCCTTCGGTACAAATATATCTTAATTTTTATGTGTATGGAAAACATTTCTACAAGTAAAATTGTACTCCCTTCGTTCCTAAATATTTGTTTTTTTAGAGATTTCAACAAATGACTACATACGAAGTAAAATGAGTGAATCTACACTCTAAAATATGTCTACATACATTCATATGTTGTAGTCCCTTTGAAATGTCTAAAAAGACAAATATTTGGGAACGAAGAGAGTACATAAAGTTTGTGGCAACTCTAGGTTCCATATCTACAGCTTGATTTTTTTTTTCTTTTGCGGGGGATATCTACAGCTTGATTGACCAACTCAAACTACTGAAATAGCAAATCATCAGTTAGCTAGTCCAGCAGTTTTGCTAGCATATCGATATATCCAAAAGTACATGGGTGGCCGGCAATGCCGGCCGGCCGGCAATTTGATACTGTATATTTATCGATCCATGCTTAAGCTCAACACTGCAACCGGATCTACCTGCCTATAAATTCAGTCCAAAACGAGAGAGATATCATGTACTAAAACTGGCTTTTAGTTCATCGGAAACCGTACGTGCGAACTTCGAAGAGCTTGCTAGCAAGCCCGTGGTCTACTAGTCGATTTACAGGTTAGATTCATTTTTTTTTTTTTGCGGGCAAATCAGAGAGCTTTATTTAACAAAAGAGGCCCCCCGGCAATCAGCCAAGAGGCTGGTTACCAGAAAACCAGGGGTCTCCTCGAGCCAACAGTCGGTCACATTCAATGTGCATGCACGTTTTGCACACAGATGTGCCGGTAAGTTTGCTGACCTCATTACATGTTGAATCTCAAAAACAGAAAAATCACTGCTAAGCTCTCCTATTTCATCTAAGATAGGAGCCACAATCGATCTCGAATTATGGCGTGTATGCCAGAGTTGCACTAACTCCTGACAGTCAGTTTCCAGTATCACATGCGATAGTCCTCGAAGTTTTGCAAAGAGAGTTCCTTCTCGCATTGACAGGGCTTCCATTACCAGAGGATCGGATATGTTACCGAAAGGTTTGCACCATGCTCCTAAGAGCGCAGATTCGGACCGGGCTATGCCACCCGCTCCTCCCCGACCCTCTGCCACATTGAGAGCACCGTCACAGGATATCTTGATCATACCTGGGTCGGGCGGCCTCCATCCATGACCAGGTAGCACCCTTGCTTCCTCGCGGGGAAGCTCCAACAGCGCTAGGGCCTCCCGAGTAGCTCTAATGGCGGCTACTGGGTCTCTCCCCTCTTCCCCATGTTTGATTCGATTGCGGGAATGCCAGATCGTCCACATGATGGTTATGATCTTGGCTCGATCTTCCTCCCTAATCCGATCACCACACAGAATGTCTCTGGACCATGAGCTCGGATGCAGGCGGGGAAGCCTGATATCGAACCAAGCAGTGGCTTCACTCCAGAAACGTCGTGCGTGTGAGCATTGTATAAGTGCATGCATGAGATCCTCCTGTCTCGCCGTGCATACTTGGCAGGTGTCTTGAGTTGAGATATGGCGGTGCTTGAGAGTACATTCATCCGGTAGAATCCCCCGCAAAACTCTCCACCAAAACACTCTTACCTTTGGGATCACTTTGAGTTTCCATAGGGTTGTCCACATCTGTTTATCATCCGTAGAAGCGCCGGTAGCCGTCCCTTCTTCTAGAGCATGATGCTCGTTTTGATTCATTAGAGCACGGTACGCCGATTTAACAGTGTAGTTTCCTGATCTTTCAAAAGCCCAAGCATAGAAATCCTGTCCTCCCATCCTCCTGATTGGTATATTGAGAATAGCATCAGCATCAGGTGCGATGAAGGTAGTCCTGATTAAGTCTTGCCTCCATGACCCACTTTCGGTGTCAATAAGCTCCGAAACTGTCTGAATATTTGTGCTGGGAGGTTTAAACAAAGGTTTCATGGAAAAAGTTCCAGGTATCCATTTGTCCGTCCATACGTTAATGGAGCTCCCATCTCCCACTCTCTTGATAAGGCCCGCTCGTAAAGCTTCCCTGCCCGCTATGACAGCTCGCCAGGTAGCAGACGCTGACTTGGGGACCGTTGCTTGTAGGAAATCAGTGTCAGGAAAATAGCGGCCTTTCATAACCCTTGCGCACAGAGAATTCGGATTAGTCATAAACCTCCATCCATGCTTCCCTAATAGCGCAATGTTAAACTGATGGGGATCTCGAAATCCCATACCACCTTGGCACTTTGGTGTAGCCAGGTTCTTCCAAGACACCCAATGTAGAGCATTTTTGTCAATGGAACTGCTCCAGAAGAATTTTGCCATGGGCGACGTCAGACTTTTGCACACCTTCTTAGTTAATAAGAATGTGCTCATAGAGTATGTTGGGATGGCCTGTATCACTGATTTCAACAGTACCTCTCTTCCCGCACAAGCGAGTAATTTCTCAGACCATCCTTGCATCTTCCCGCGAGCCCTTTCCCCGATGTGATCGAAAGTTCCGCTTGTGATGCGGCCGATCGCAGTGGGCAGCCCCAGGTACCGTTCACTAAAAGCCTCCACATCAATATTGAGCACCCCTTTAAGTAGTTGCTTTAGCTGGGCTGGTGTATTGGAGCTGAAGTAAACTGCGCTTTTGGCACGATTGACACACTGGCCCGAAGCCTCTCCATAAACCCGTAGGATATCATTTAATCTTGCAGCACTTTGGCTGTTGCCGCTAATGAAGATCAAGCTGTCGTCTGCGAAGAGCAAGTGTGATACCCAAGGCGATCTGTAACTTACCCTGATGCCTCTGTCAATATGTCCATGATTATAATACTTCAACAGGGAGGAGAAGCCCTCTGCGCAAAGCAGAAACAGAAAGGGCGAGGCTGGATCACCCTGTCTCAGCCCACGCGAGGGTGTAAAAAATGGCAGCAATTCTCCATTAACTCTGACAGAAAAACGCACCGATGACACGCACTTCATAATGAGCCTGATAAAATCAATGTGGAAGCCCAACTTGGTGAGCATTGCCTCCAGAAAATGCCACTCAACCCGGTCGTACGCTTTCATCATGTCAAGTTTGATAGCACAAGCGTAGTTTTTTCCTTTTTTCCGTCTTCTCATGGTGTGCACACTTTCGTATGCAACTAACACATTGTCAGTTATGAGCCGTCCTGGGACGAAAGCGCTCTGCTCTTCACTGACAATCTCCTCCATAAAGGCCCTCAATCGGTTTGTCACACATTTTGATGCAATCTTATATAAGACTGAACAAAGTGAGATAGGCCTGTACTGTGATATAGATTGAGGATGCCGTACCTTGGGGATCAAAGTGATCGACGTGTCGTTCAGACCCACTGGTAGTTCTCCTCCGTTTAAGAAATCCAACACTGCCTCAGTCACCGCCTCACCGAGCAAGCTCCAGTGACGCTGGTAGAACCCTGCAGTAAATCCATCTACCCCTGGTGCTTTGGAGGGAGCCATTTGGAACAAAGCTGTCCTAACTTCCCCCGCTGTATAGGGTTTTATTAACTCCATATTCATGTCCTCTGTAACCTTGACAGGGACATGGGCAAGCAACTCTGTAGAGTCCCTATAACCTTGAGACTCATACAAGTTCTGATAGAAAGACTGAACCTCTGTCTTATCTTCCTCTTCGTTTGCACAGACCGTGCCATCCGATCTACATAAACCCTGAATTCTGTTGATACGTTTCCTTTGTGCCGCCTGAGCCTGAAAGTACGACGTGTTGCGATCGCCATCTCTCAACCAAGGAACACGGGACCGCTGTCTAAGCCAAATCTCTTCTTGAAGCAGGGCCTCGCGCAGCTGTCGGACCACAGTCTTCTCCTCCTCAGTAGGCCCCCGGCCTACTGATCTACATCGTAAGTTATCAAGTCTCTTCTGTAACTGTCTCACCCGGCGGGTTAAGCAGCCAAACTCGCGGGACCCCCATGGTTCAAGCTTGTCCTTTAGATGATTCAATGAATCCGCGATTCCTTGAAGGCCCGGTCCCCTATTTGCCTCCTGCCACGCAGTGGTGACAACACTATCATAGTCCACATGCGATGACCAAACATTTTCATACCTGAATTGTCTCTTTGTACGTGCGATATTCGTGATTGTTTCCCTTATCTCCGCTACAACAAAGCAATGATCAGATTCCACAGCAGGAACATGCCTGATTCTGATGTATTGGAAGTGTTGCCGGAATTCCTCGTTGGCAAAGACCCTGTCAAGTCTTGCCTTAACATTTGCGTCACCCGCCTGGCGATTGTCCCAGGTATACGCAGTCCCTGACCACCCCAAATCTTGGAGAGCCACTTCATCTGTAACTTCTCTGAAAGCTCTCATCTGCCTCTCAGGTCTAGCAGCCCGACTGAAATGTTCATTTGAGTAGAGAGTTTCATTAAAATCGCCCACACATATCCATGCCGCATGCGGTATGTTATACAACGAGCGCAGGAAGCGCCAACTATGATGCCTATCTTCAGCTCGCGGCGCACCATAGAAACCAGTAAATCTCCATTGAAAGGAGTTCTGCTCTTTGAATCTGACAGAAACATCAATGTGACAGGCACTATAATTTTTTAGATCCACAAGAACATCATGCGACCAAAACAAACCAATACCCCCACTTAGACCAACACTATCCACTGCAAAACATCCGCCGAAGCCTAGATGTCTCTGCAAGTCCTCAACTCTCTTCCCTTTGATTTTTGTTTCCATGACGAAGAGAAGAGTGGGTCCTTCTAGCTTCACAATATTGCGAAGCTCTCGAACCGCCTCGGGGTTCCCAAGCCCCCGGCAGTTCCAGGAGAGGCAACTCATTGGGATGGGCAGGACCGATCAACGGTCGCTGCCGAATTTTCAGGAGTAGGCCTCTTCTTCTTGGGTTTGTGAACCAGATCCTCATCATCTTCTCCACCTATATTGCTTGTAGACGGATCCGCATCTTCAGGGGTTTGTGCCGCCTCTAGAAGCAATTGCTTAGGTTTGTAAACCGCTGTTGGTCCCTCTTTCCTCTTATAGCGAATGTTCTCCTTGTTCTTCAGGGGGGAGACTACCTCTTCCCCCGCCTCATTCTTCGACTTTGTTCTGGAATTCCTAGTCTCTTGCTTACTTCCCTGATCAGACCTCTGTCCCCTGGAGGAATTGTCGCTGTTGGCTGGATATCGGGTCTCATCAGAAGCTCGCAAAGACGGCCCAAACGGCAGCTCTCCCTTGTCATCTCTTGAGCCAGGGTTAGAGCAGTAAAGGTCCGAGTGGCCCAACCTTCCACAGGAGAAACAGAAGTATGGGATCTGCTCATACTGTATGTCATAGGGATCCAACAGGTTAGATTCATTTCCTTGTTTAGTTTTGTAAAACTAATTTCTCTACTTACGCGTGGATTGGTAGGTGCATCCGTGCATGGTGATCGTTTTTTTCCTTTTTGTTTGAAGTATAAATTAACTCAGCTGCAGGTGATGAGCACCTCAGGGAAGTCGTCGTGGCCGGAGCTGCTTGGGTGGCCGGTAAGGCCGGCGATGCTCACGGTCAAGAACGAGAGGCCGGACGTCTCCATCGACCAGCTGCCGGAGGGCACCACCTCCATGCTGAGTAAATAGGCAATTTTCCGATTAATTTAATCCACGAATTAACTACTAGCATGGCATTGACACAAATAATAGTATACTGATATTCAATCATGCAGACACATACTACGCTAATTGTAGACAGATCTACGTATAACGCTAGCATGCCTAAAACAGAAAACAGTAGGAGCGGGATAAACGAGTTATACCCTCCAGTAGGCCATGCAGAGGCCGCGGCAGCGGTGACGGCAGCAGCGTCCTCGGCTGCCTTCTTGTCGGCTTCGAGCTTCTGGGCGGCGGCACGTTCGGCGTCGGTGGCCATGGTGATGACGAGGGCGACGCGGACGTAGAGGAAGTAGATGAACGGCGAGCAGTCGCGTAGTCGCTTCCCAAAAACCTATTCGCCCCTCTCCCGTACAGGATCCAGAGAGGCGAGGCTTCGGAGACCTGCTCTCCCGTCGACTGACATTTCATTGTTCACTTCTTACCAGGTCACAGGCCACGGGTCCGTATTGATGGGGAATGGCGCGAGTGCTTCTGTTCATGGTGTTGGCACGGTCGATCTGAAGTTTACTTCGGGAAGGATCGTGCAGCTGAAGAACATGCAGCATGTCCCCGCCATCAAGAAGAACCTCGTTAGTGGCTCCCTTCTATGTAGAGAAGGGTTTAAGTTGGTTTTCGAGTCTAATAAATTAGTTGTTACGAAATATGGACTCTTTGTTGGAAAAGGTTATGAGAGCGGAGGAATGTTCCGCCTTTCCCTCGCAGATTTTTGTAATAAAGTCGTGAACCATATTCATTCGAATGTTAATGAATCAGAAGTTTGGCATTCACGTCTTTGTCACATTAGTTTCGGTGTTATGACGCGGCTAGCTAAGTTGGATTTAATCCCGAGTTTCACTTTAGCCAAAGGTTCTAAGTGCCTTTCATGTGTGCAAGCTAAGCAACCTCGCAAGCCTCGTAAGGCCGCGGAGGAGAGACACTTGGCACCATTAGAACTCATACATTCTGATCTTTGTGAGATGAATGGTGTGTTGACTAAAGGTGGAAAGAAATACTTCATGACATTGATAGATGATTCCACTAGATATTGCCATGTTAGATACGTCGGGTTTATCCAAGGCATGGTGGGGGGAGGCTATATTGACGGCATGTCATGTCCTGAATAAAGTTCCGACAAAGGACAATGAGATCACTCCCTATGAGAAATGGGCGAAGAGAAGGACAACACTCTCGTACTTGCGTACTTGGGGCTGTTTGGCGAAAGTCAATGTGCCGATCCCCAAAAAGCGCAAGCTTGGACCGAAGACCGTGGACTGCGTTAATTTGGGCTACGCTAAGAATAGCGTTGGTTATAGATTTCTAGTAGTGAAATCTGAGGTACCTGACCAAAAGGTTGGTACAATTATGGAGTCTAAGGATGCTACATTCTTCGAGGATATATTTCCTATGAGAGATAGGCAAAGCACTTCTAGACAGGAATCTGAGAAGACTCCTGAGCCTGCCATTCCTATGGAATACTATGAACGAACACATGATGAAAATCCTGAGGAGGATGACGAGGAAACCCTTGGTAGGGGAAAGAGACAAAGGACTGCAAAGACCTTTGGTGATGATTTCTTCGTGTACCTCGTGGATGATGCTCCCACTTCTATTTCAGAAGCGTATGCCTCTCCAGAATCTGACTACTGGAAGGAAGCGGTCCGTAGCGAGATGGATTCCATCATGGCTAACGGGACATGGGAGATTACTGAGCGTCCCTATGGTTGCAAACCATTGGGATGTAAGTGGGTGTTCAAAAAGAAGCTTAGGCCCGATGGTACGATTGAAAAGTACAAGGCTAGGCTTGTGGCCAAGGGCTATGACCAAAAGGAAGAGGAAGATTTCTTTGATACTTATTCACCTGTGGCCAGACTGACCACCATTCGAGTATTACTCTCATTGGCGGCCTCGCATAGTCTTCTCGTCCACCAGATGGATGTTAAGACAGCTTTCCTGAATGGGGAGCTAAACGAGAAAATCTACATGCAACAGCCAGATGTCTTTGTGATAGATGGTCAAGAAGGAAAAGTGTGTAGGTTGATAAAATCTTTATATGGCCTGGAACAAGCACCTAAGCAATGGCATGATAAGTTTAATACAACACTGACATCTGTTGGCTTCGTTGTTAATGAAGCTGACAAATGTGTATACTATCGCCATGGTGGGGGCGAAGGAGTTATACTGTGCTTGTATGTTGATGACATACTGATATTCGGAACCAACCTCAAAGTAATTGAGGAGGTCAAGTCGTTTCTATCTCAGAACTTTGAGATGAAAGACCTTGGTGTGGCTGATGTTATCTTGAACATCAAGCTACTGAGAGATAATGAGGGTGGGATTACACTTTTGCAATCCCATTATGTTGAGAAGGTGTTGAGTCGTTTTGGATACTCGGACTGCACACCATCTCAAACACCATATGATCCTAGCGTGTTGATTCGAAAATCCAAAGGCACGGCTATAGATCAATTGAGATACTCTCAAATCATTGGTTCACTGATGTACCTAGCTAGCGCTACGAGGCCTGACATCGCTTTTGCTGTGAGCAAACTGAGTCGGTTTGTATCAAAACCGGGTGATGTACATTGGCATGCTGTTGAAAGAGTTATGTGTTATCTGAAGGGTACTATGAACTATGGACTTCACTATACCGGATACCCGTCGGTACTTGAAGGGTATAGTGATGCGAATTGGATCTCTGATGCTGATGAGATGAAGGCCACAACTGGGTATATGTTTACTCTTGGAGGTGGCGCTGTTTCCTGGAAGTCTTGCAAGCAAACGATCTTAACGAGATCGACAATGGAAGCAGAATTAACAGCATTAGACACATCTGGTGTCGAAGCGGGATGGCTTCGAGATCTCTTGTTGGACTTGCCATTGGTTGATAAACCGGTTCCGGCTATCCTTATGAACTGTGACAATCAGACCGTCATCACCAAGGTGAAGAGTTCAAAGGACAACATGAAGTCCAACAAACACATAAGAATGAGATTAAAAGCTGTCAGAAAATTGAGAAACTCCGGAGTGATAGCGTTGGAATATGTCCATACGGCTAAGAATCTGGCAGATCCCTTTACAAAAGGGCTATCACGTGTTGTGATAGATAATGCATCGAGGGAGATGGGCATGAGACCCACATGAGTTACCATGGTGGTAACCCAACCTATGTGATCGGAGATCCCGTGAAGTAGGACCTGGGAAAACAAGCCAGTGGTGAACTGAGGAGAGTAACTATACTAACCCACTCCGCTGGAGATGCAATACTCTCAATACTGTATGGGAGGATGACTACTGTCTTAATGTGTCCCAAGGCTTATATGTATAAGCAAGATGCTATCCTACAGAGCGATCTTTGGAGGAACACACCTATATAAGCCCGACTGCTGGTCACAGTCTATGAGATTGGGGTGATCTCTAGTAAGCTCATGAACAGGCCAGGAGTGTGACTTATATGCTCCACCCGAGGGGTCAGCCTTCGGCAGCCTAGTATCAGTAAGACATGTGGTGAAACTTCTTTACGCCAAACTGACAATTCAAGGCATAGTCCATTGTTCAGTTGTGAAGGAGTGTAGCTACTTGCTCTAGGTGAAGCTCAACCTTAACAGGTCTTCGCTGAAACACTGGTATATCGAAACAGTAATTGGAACAGAGGACACAATGGGCCCTCGAGATCTGGTGGGGGATTGTTGAAATCTGAGATAGGCCTAGAGCCCATATGACAATTTCAGATTTGATCTCTAAGGGCCCATGTAGGTGGCATGACAAAGTGGTGGAAAGTTTAGTCCCACCATGCTAGTGGAAGGAGAGTTGGAGTGGTTTATAAGGAATTCTCTCCCTCATGCTATTGGAGCTTGAGAAGAGATGAGGCCCTCGCGCACTCCTCCTCCTCCGCTCGCCTCGCCACGCCACGCCTCGTCACGACGCGCCACGCCGCGGGTTGCGGGATTGAGCCGAGCCGAGCTCACTCCTATGCGCTTCTTTTTGCCGGTCAGGAACGGAGAGTCTTTGGCAGGTAGGGCCACGATCTGAGACGTTGGATCGTGGGCTACCGACTTGGACGTGGGTTCGGCCCACGTTTCTCCACGCGTGGCCGCACATATATATGTGGGGCGCTGCCAACCCTAGCCGCCGCAACATAGAACGCATCTGCCTCCACGCCCGCCGTCGTCCCTTTGCTGCTGCTGTCGCCGGTGACTCCATCCCGTCCGCCGCGTACACGGTCGACGGGAGAGCAGGTCTCCGAAGCCTCGCCTCTCTGGATCCTGTACGGGAGAGGGGCGAATAGGTTTTTGGGAAGCGACTACGCGACTACTCGCCGTTCATCTACTTCCTCTACGTCCGCGTCGCCCTCGTCATCACCATGGCCACCGACGCCGAACGTGCCGCCGCCCAGAAGCTCGAAGCCGACAAGAAGGCAGCCGAGGACGCTGCTGCCGTCACCGCTGCCGTGGCCTCTACATGGCCTACTGGAGGGTATAACTCGTTTATCCCGCTCCTACTGTTTTCTGTTTTAGGCATGCTAGCGTTATACGTAGATCTGTCTACAATTAGCGTAGTATGTGTCTGCATGATTGAATATCAGTATACTATTATTTGTGTCAATGCCATGCTAGTAGTTAATTCATGGATTAAATTAATCGGAAAATTGCCTATTTACTCAGCACCCCACCCCGCCGGGGTTCCGCTCGGACCGCGTTGTCGTCTTCTACCATACGCAGGATGAGCTCGGCCGCCGCGTCGCAACCATCCCCGTCATCGGCTAGCTAGTTTGACGTGCAGACATAATGAAGCTTCACTATCCCACGTGTGGAACAAGTGAGCGTGGTGTGTGTTTTCTCTTGTAATATACTCCCTTCGTCCGGAAATACTTGTCATCAAAATGGACAAAAAATGATGTATCTAGAACTAAAATACATCTACATACATCCCATTTTATTCATTGGATGACAAGTATTTCCGGACGGAGGGAGTAACAATATTGCAGCGCCTAGTTGGCTAGTTGCTTGATCATGTTTTATTGTACTACTACATTTTTTTTCGAGAAAATTTCCGATCTATTCATCTTCAATCATGGTACTATGAGTGTGGTTTTCTGTAGCTCAGGCTACATGGAATCTCTTATCCTCAACCCTTCAGCTTTGCTTTGAGATCCGTACTCTTCAACTAACTTACAACATTAAGATTTCTCTTTTTTGTTTCTCTCAAATGACACATCATATGAACTTCAAACTTTGCAGATCGAACAAACATTAGAACATCAATGTGTGAAAAAACTTTCAGATTTATTGGTCTTATATAAATATACAAAATGAGATTTTGTTTGACTAAAAATAATATTTTAAGTATTTAAAATGCATGAAAAAATCTGAAAGTTTTTTTCCCACATTGATGTTCTAATGTTTGTTCGGTCTGCAAAATTTGAAGTTCATATGTTGTCTCGTTTGAGAGAAACAAAAAAGACAAATGCATTCGCACGGATCGCGATGCAGAATTGGATGGTGAAGATAAGGGGTACCACGTAGCCTGAGCTACAAAGAAACTTTGTGCAACTATTACCCTTAATCATGTGGATGGGAGTATCGTTATGTTTATTTGAATTTCGGCATGCGCGTGGCTATATTAATAATAGTATATGAAGATAATAGCATGTCTTTCGCACTCTCCGATTATGATAAAACCATGTGTAGTCGTTGTATACACAGGTTTAATGTGGCTATGTGATCTACAACTTCACTGAAATCATGTTTAGTTACTTGACTAAACAGGTTTAACGTGGCTTCGTGATCTACAACTTGACTGACCGAGGATTTTATCTCCAAACTGGAATAACCTAGAATGATTGGAAATTCATGTTGGTTGCCCTTCAAGTATCCATAACGAAAACATGAAGAGATTGTTGGAAATATGAGCAATTTACCTTATGATTTTATGAACAAAAATAGTAGATAAAACATGACTATTCTAGCAGAGATGAAACAAATCATGCAATCTACAAGTGAGAAGGTAAATAGCATCTGCACATGTGTACTATAACAGAACATATGTAGAACAAAGGCTAGAACAAAAAACTGAGGCAGGATCTTAAACAGAAAGAACACGAAGACGTACGAAGCTACGGCACAAGCATTGGTCTTGGGTTCAACGTCCTCGCCAGCCATGTCGTCGAAGAGGTTGTCGACGTTGGGGAAGAAGTGTTTGGGAAGTGGTCGTCGGCGTCCGTGGGTTTCGTGATGAAGAAGTCAGTAGTCGCGCAGAGCGCTCCCCAAAAATCTTATCACCCTTCTCCCGTACAGAACTCAAAGAGGTGGGGTTTCGGAGGTCTACTTTCCTGAACTGCGGTGCACGCTGCAAGCTGGATGGAGAAGAACCTAGCAGTAGCTTAGAGTTTGGAACTCAGCGGCCAGAGGAAGATGATGTTCTGATGTGTCTCTCTGGAGAGGAGCGACCTCCCTTTTATAGGCATATATAGGAGAAGGAGGGGAATATACAGCGACATGAGGTGAAGCAAAAGAGGGAGACGAAACGAACACGCGGTAGCCAAAGGGTGCAGCGTTCTATTCAACCTCCACTATAGAAAATGTTTCAACTCCCATTTGACCTTTCATAACCATTCGTGCGTGGCAAAAACTTAAACAATAGATCGGCTCATTCCTGCAACCCGCGACGCGTCATGACGAGGCGTGCGATGAAGGAGGAGCGCACGTGTATATCTCTCTTGTTGTCATGTTCATACATGTGGGGAAACAAACCTCCCTTATAAGGAGGTCCAACTCCTACCAAATTAGAAATATGAGACTAAACTTTAGTCCCACCTCTTGCCTTGCACAAATGGGGTAGTGGGCCTCTATGATTTATTAGGAATTCTGAAAACGCTATTGGGCCAGCCCAAAAAACAGACTAAATTCTAAAAACAGACTGGTGGCACGTAAAATTTGCCTTTTGTTCCAAAACATTGTTTTATATATCGGTACTGCAGTGAAGACAGTTAAGTTGAACTTCCACCTAAAACTCTATGCTACATAGTAAGCAACTTGAATAGTGGACTAGGCCTTGAACAACAAATTTTCTGCGAATCTAGCTTCACACAAAAACTGATACTAGACTACCGTCCGACTTCCCCGCGAGTGGAGCTTATGCGTCATACTCCGAGGCCTTTCGTGATTTAACTAGAGAGCACCCTACTCTCAAATAATGTGATGTTTAACTATCAGACTCATATATGTGTTCTTAAAAAGATGTTCTGGACGACAACATCTCTGCTTAAATGAGCCACTTGGAACACACTAAAATATACATCAACCTGCCATGCAGGTTAGGAGAGTATTGCATCTTCATGGAGTGGTATTATAATAGTAAGGATACTCTCCTCTCAGTTGATCAATAACTTGTCTTTCACATCTAATTCACGGGATCTCCGATCACATACACTAGGTTATCACTATGAAAAACTCATATTGTGGGTCTCATGCCCATCTCCTTCGATGCATTATCTATTGCACTATGTGATCGACCCTTAGTAAAAGGACCTGCCAAATTTTTAAACGTTTGGATATAATCCAATGCAATAACTCTCGAGTTTCTCATTTTCCTGATAGATTTTAACCTTCCCTAAACATGTCTTGATGACTTCATGTTATCCTTTGAGCTGCTCACTTTCGTGATCACAGTTTGATTGTCGTAGTTCATAAGGATATGTGGTACATGTTTCTCAACAACCGGCAAGTCATTCAACAGCCGACAAAGCCAATCTACTTCGACAATAGCTATATCTAGTGATGTGAGTTCTGCTTCCATTGTTGACCTTGTTAAGATGGTCTGCTTGCAAGACTTCCAAGAAACAATGCCGCCTCCAAGACTTTCGTTTGTGGCCTTTAACTCATCATCAACATCTGAGATCTAGTTTGAGTTACTATACCCTTCAAGCACCTTTGGGTACCCAGTGTAGTGAATTCCATAGTTAGCAGTGTCTTTCAAATAACGCATAACTCTCTCTAGAGCTTTCCAATGATCATCGCCTGGTTTTGAAACAAACCGTCTCAGTTTGCTAATATCAAAAGAGATGTCAGGTCTTGTAGCACTGGTTAAATACATAAGCGAGCCAATAATCTGAGAATATTTCAATTGATCTCTAGCAATTCTTCGATTCTTTCGAAGCAGCACGCTAGCATCATATTGTGTTGGAGAGGGCTTGCAGTCACTATATCCAAAGAGACTCAAGATATTTTCCACATAGCGAGATTGAAGCAATGTAATCCATCATCATCATCTCTTAATAGCTTGATGTTCAGAATAACATCCACTACTCGTAACTCCTTCATCTCAAAACAACGAGACAGGAAATCCTTGACCTCCTTAATAATCAAAATACAAGCAAAGGATAACGCCCTCTCACCCACCATGGCGATAGTACACACACTTATCCGCTTTGTTTACAACAAAGCCTGAAGCTGATAACGTTCTTTCAAACTTCTCATGCCACTAATTAGGTGCTTGCTTAAGTCCATACAAAGACTTCAGCTTGCACACCTTCCATTCTTGATCGTCCACTACAACCCCATCTGGTTGTTCAATGTAAATTTTCTTGTCCAACTCTCCATTTAGGAAAGCAGTCTTAACATCAATTTGATGAATGAGAAGACCATGTGAGGCAACTAGTGAAAGCAGTACTCAAATAGTGGCCAGTCGAGCCATAGGTGAGCAAGTATCAAAGAAGGCTGAACCTTCCTTTTGGATATAACCCTTGGCCACGAGCCGTGCCTTGTACTTCTTAATAGTACCACCAGTCCTAAGCTTCTTCTTGAATAACCATTTGCACCCTATAGGTTTGGACCCATACAAACGATTAGTAATCTCCCAAGTTTCATTTGCCAAGATGGAATCCATCTCACTAAGCACCGCTTCCTTCCAATAGTCAGCATCTTCAGATGCATAGGCCTCTGAAATAGAACTGGGAGTGTCATCTATGAGATACACATGAAAATTATCACCAAAGGACTTTGTAGTCCTCTGTCTCTTGCTCCTTTAGGAGTCTCAGTATTGTCATCCACAGGATCTTCAAGATGTTGCATCGGAATGGTAGGTTCAGAAGTTGCAACTACACCCTGACTCGATAAACTAGACAACTCTTGATTTGATGAGCTACCCATATCCTTCATGGGAAAGATATCTTCAAATAAAGTCGCATCATTCGACTCCATGATTGTACCAACATGCATGTCTAATACCTCGGATTTTACAATTAAGAATGTATAACCAATGCTACGAAAATCATAACCAAGGAAAACACAATTCACAGTTTTTGGTCCAACCTTGCGCTTCTTTGGAATTGACAGATTGACTCTCGCCAAGCAGCCCCAAGTTCGTAGGTAAGAGAGTTTCAACATTTTCTTCTCCCATTCCTCGAATGGAGTTATCTCTTTGTTCTTTGTGGGAACTCGGTTTAGGACATGACATGCAGTCAATATCGCCTCCCCCCACCATGCCTTGGAGAGACCCGATGTGTCTAACATGGCGTCAACCAAATCAATTAGAGTATGGTTCTTTATTTCAGCTAACCCATTTGACTGAGGTGAATAGGGAGGCATCCTCTCATGGATTATACCATGTTCCGCACAAAAAGAATCAAATTCACTGGAAAAATACTCTACACCATGATCGGACCTAAGCCTCTTGATTTTACGATCGTGTTGATTTTCCATTTTAGCTTTATAGACCTTGAAAAAGGTCAAAGCCTCATCTTTTGATTTTAAAAGATGCACATGGCAGTATCTAGTGGAGTCATCAATTAACGTCATGAAATATTTCTTTCCACTTTTTGTCAAAACACAATTCATTTCACAAAGATTTGAATGTATGAGTTCCAGTGGTGCAAGATTTCTTGTTTCCGCAGTCATATGAGACTTACGAGGTTGTTTAGCATGCACACAGACTTGGCACTTAGATCCCTTAACAAGGGTGAAATTAGGGATCATGTTCAACTTGGCTAGCTGCGTCATGCAACCAAAGTTAACATGACAGAGACGTGAATGCCAGTCATTTGATTTACTATTGTTGCAAACATGATTAACAACTTTATTGCAAACATTGACAAGGATAAGCGAAATAAGCCTCCTGATTCATAGCCTTTACCAACAAAGGTTCCACATTTGCATATTACAAATTTATTCGACTCAAAAACAAGTTTGTAGCCATCTCTACACATAAGAGATCGCTAACAAGATTTTTATTAACGGGGGAGACATAATGCATGTTCTTCAGCCGCAAGATCTTCCTCGAAGTAAACGTCAGACGACTGTGCCAACACCGCGAGCAAAAGCACCTGAACCGTTGCCCATCAGCATGGTGGAAGTCCCTGCGGTCTGATATGAAGAAAACATGAAAATATCACCGCAAACATGTACTTTAGCACCCGTGTCAACCAACCAATACGGAGAATGACATAATGAAAGAATAGTGGGAAATATACCATACCCAGCATCCTTCATGTCAATGTCTCCAATGATAACATTAGCGGTCTTGCCGCCTTTCCCGTGTTGACGCTTGTCATAACAGTTAAGGCAACTAGATAGGAGCCCAATGATCAGGATCTCCGCACACATGACAAACACATTTCTTCTTGTTAGTCTTCTTCATGAGGTAGATGTGTTGTGAAGCCTTGTTCTTCCCATCAAACTTCCCTTTACCATCAAACTTGCCCTTGTTCTTGAAGTTGTGGTGCTGAAAGTTTTTCTTCTGTACCAGATTGGCACTAGAACCTCCCTCGACACCTCGAGCATGTATGTCTATTGCTCTCGCCTTTTCTTTCACATCAAAAGTACCAATAAGATCCGGAACGGAAAACTCCTGCCTCTTATGCTTCAGAGAGGTAGCAAAGTTCCTCCACGAATGAGGAAGCTTAATGATGATGCCTCCGGCAACAAACTTGTCTGATATCATACAATTGAAGTGCTCAAGTTCTCTAGCAAATGCATGTATCTCGTGAGCTTGCTCAACCACGGAGCGCTCATCAGTCATCCTATAGTCATAGAATTGTCCATGATATACAGCTCAGTGCCGGCATCCGAGACACCAAACTTGGCCTCGAGTGCGTCCCATATATCCTTGCCATTATCAATTGACGCATAAGCATCGACTATGTTCTCACCAAGAACACTCAAGAGAGCAGCCTTAAACAATGTGTCAGTTTTCTGAAAAGCTTATTCCCGCTGAGGATCGAAAACTCCTTCAGGTTTACCAAGAGTGGCATCATAGCAGCTCATGGTTTGAAACCATAGGACGTCTCTCATGTTGCTCCGGATGCAGTGGATCTGGAGGTGGAGGTGGAGTTGGAGGAGGAGGGGGAAGTGGAGAAGGAGGAGGACGAGGAGGGGAAGGTTGAGAAGGAAGAGGATGTGGGGGACGTTGGCGACACGGATCTGCAGGCGGAGCAGCAGGCTATCCTCGATTCCCTCCGGTTGGAGTCGACTGCGGAGGCCAACCGTCGCCGCTGGCCGGAGATATGAGGTCGAGCAGGAGGAGGATGAGCCGGAGCCCTCCTACCCACCTGTCCAGCCGACGCCCGGCACCGCCATCATGGACATCTCTGGCGACAAAGAGTAGCTAAGGTAGTGTGTAGTATGTAGTACGTAGGATTTTGCATGCTTTGTATGGATTTAGGGGTTGAAATATGAGAGATGCAGATGCGGAGTGGCTAATTTGAGGCGTGGCAGGTCACTGCTCGCGGACGCGCACGGTTGCGTCGGCGGACATTTGTGGTGCAGGATTTACAATGTTCGGCTGTAGATGCTCTCATGTTACTCAAACAACTTCTCCAACAAGCTACCCGTATAGTGCTCAGAAAACATGACCTTAGCCCTTCTCGAAACCATGGCCAAGGCTACGATGGAGCGAATAATATGCGAGGGCATTTGAATCGTTCAAAAACTTCCATGTCTGCTCGCAACATCAACTGTTTTTCTCATCAACTTCAGTTGACACTAGCTGCAAATACAAAATATCATCAAAGATGTGGTATGCTTTTTGAGTGGGTGAGTGTTGTTTTGTCCATGGTTGGAAATTCTTATGGAAGATAATAAAGATATGCTTAGAGAACAACAAGAAAATATAGTTCAAAAGCCATTGCATAATTGTGAACTTGAAATCAGGAGAGGTTTGAATCAAGAACTTTGGACCAAAAGAGCTAGGGATACTCACTGGTCATTTCAAATCTCTCTTGAATATTATTGTAATGCCCCCTCAGTAACGCAAGTTGTTGATGATAATGCACAAAATGTTGGCAAAGCTCTCGACATATTTAGAGCAAAAGGAGTGCTAGATGCTATTCAAACATTTGACTTTGTTTTCATGATGCACTTCATGAAGATTATACTCAGGATAACTAATGATCTGGATATCGTTTTACATAGGAAGGATCAAGACATTATGGATGTTGTCTCGTATCTTTGCACAGCCAAAAGAAAGGCTATAGGTACAAAACCTCTCCGCGACGTCAATCCGCAAGAATTGCTCCTTTTTTCTTTTTCTTTTTTTGAGGGGAGCAAGAATTGCTCCTTGATAGTAGATGGGTCTGCATGCAACTCGCGTTCACAATTAAATCCATCTTAAAACCAAAAAAGTAGGAAATTGATCAAACATCAAATCTACTCGAATGGAAATCATGGAATCGAACTATTGCATTGAATTCCATCGAGACATGGACTCACAATCCTTTTACAAAAGATAGTTGTATCTAAATCGATCTCTGAACCAAAACAGCACTCAGACTAGTCCTAGAACACGTCGGGGCCACGGTAGGCCGCCGGGAAGCGGCTGGCCTCGGCGTCGCGCAGCCGGACTCCGAGCGCGTAGTTGGCCATCTCCAGCTCGGCCACCTTCTTCTTCATCGCCGCCGCGGCGCGCTCCGTCTCCTCGTACCGCCTCTGCTGCACCATGACGCCGCGCTTAAGCACCGACCCGTCGCGCTCCGCCGACGCTGCACGCTGCGCAAGCGCCGCGATCTCCTCGCGCAGTGTCGCCCCCTCCGTCTCGCCGCGCTGCGCCTGCTCCCTCAGCGCGGCGTTCTCCTCGCGCAGCCTTGCCAGCTCCGCCGCGGCCTCCCGCACGGCGCGCTCTGCTCCGGCGTTCCTGATCACCCCCAGCATCCAAGTCGCCCGGTTCTTGGCGTCGGGCACGCTGGTCGCCGCCGACATCTGTTCCACGAGCAAGCCGGCGCAGCACTCGTCGTCGCCCGCCGCGTGCGCGAGGCGGGAGGCCAGCTCGTCCTTGGCCAGATGGGCACGGTACGCCTGCACGGCGGCGTGCATGTCGCGGCCGGAGGCGGCGAAGCAGGCCTCCAGGCCCCTCGGGTCGGCGCCCGGGAATACGTGGCGGAGGGCGTCGAGCGGGTCGAACACCAGAGACGTCGCCGGCGCCGGGGGCATGGAGCCCGCGCATGGCGTGACGCGGCAGCGCTTGGAGAGGTGGGGCGGCGCCGGGGACGGCTCGTCGAGGAACGCGGCGACGCAGCGCTTGCGCGTCTCCACGATGGCGGCCATGGTGTTGGATCGTAAGTTGTGAGCGTGCTCAGCGGTGTCCCGCTCCTGGTACTTATGGACGCGCGTGCCCCAAGTTTACGTCGGTCGGTGCGTTTTGATCGCGGATCGGAGGTCGCGTCACGCGTCAACTTTACGTCGGACCACGCGTTTTTATCTCGGACACGAACCAAAGATCGTGCCGTCGAAAGAACTAGGAAGCTGTACTTACCTATGTACGTGCACGTGAATATCTAATCCAAGATTTTAAAATACTCGGAAAACATTCCGTTTTTCAGGTAAACGTTTGTAATCGGCGAGCCGGCCGAAACTGGACTGGACGCCTCGCTCGCTCTAGCGCTTTGCGCCATCGGGCACGCGACACGTCACTCTGGGCCCATGCCACCGCTTTCTCCTTCATCTTATCTCCCCGATACAGCAACAGCCACTAGTTTTGCGCCCATCTCTTTCCTCCCAACTCCTCTTCCTCCAAACTCATGGCCATGGTCAAGCACCACAATCTCTCCCAACGAGCGACTTTGTTGATGCGATGCTCACTCTGCTCCTGCCTCCCCATGGCTGCGGCGCTACAACCGGCATCAGGCGGTGCTACATTCAGCGGTTGGCGAGCTGCAACTTGCACGGGGCCGGTGCTACAATCGACGGTCGGCGAGCTGCAACCGTGTTGTCGCTGTCAATGTTGGAACCAACGTTGCAAAAAGCTGGAAGCAACGGCGCAAAAAGCTGCAACCGGCAAACGATTTTGCTACGGTCATCATGGCGGAGCTGTGACATCGCGACGACGGCGACTTTTTTGCTGCAACCATCGTCGGATTTTGCTACCATCAACGAGGTAATTTGCTACATCCATGATGGCGGAGCTACGACGACGGCGACCATTTTTTTTTTGCTACAACCGTCGGTTTTTTTTCTACTACAGGCGATGTATTTTGCTACATCCGTGTTGGAGTCGTGAGAATGTTCTCCGGCGAGCTCCAGAGGGGCTACAAGGCCGCGAGGTGCAATCTCCCGACGCCAAATGCGGATTCACGGGGGCAGCGGCGTGGGGATCGGGGGGATTCATTGGGAAGAAGAAGATGGGTCAAGGGAAGGCTAGATCACGGTTGACTGATTTGTTTTAATGGCTGTAGTGCACCAGATCCAACGGCTCGGGCTTGACCGGCCGAACCTAGCGGCCGGTCCGCCGGCGCCTAGCACTGGCCTTAAACAGCAGCCGACTTTTTTTTTGAGCATCAGTACAGACGCAAGCTCTCATATACACGCGCATACACTCGCCCCTATGAACGCACACACGCACACCCTACCCCTATGAGCACCTCCGAGAGACTGAGCCGGCATATCATTTTGAGATTTACGAAGTCATCGTAATAATGCGAGCACCAGGATTTGAACCCTGGTGGGTTGGGGATACCACTGTCCACCTAACCATCTCAACCACAGGTTGATTCGCAGCAGCCGACTTTATTGACGTACGTATATGGATGCAGATTACCAAACGGACGCGTCAAAATATCAATGGACGAGATTCTCGAAAAAAAGAGGACCTGTCCATGGACATCCGACCGGTCTCTCCAGATGGACACGCTGCAATTCATTTTCTTTTTATGCTCCTAAATAATAAATGTTGATCAAGACCACTAAATAGCAGAATGCATCAAAGAATCCAGAAATAAATATTTCAATGCAACAATTCCAATATAAATTAATATTCAAACATAATAGAGTTCCATGGGGCCTTAGCACGATGACTTCTCAACTGTCTACAAGAACAAGGTTGCCCGGCTCCGGCGAGGAAGGGGCGGTGACAGCGGCGCGTCTTCGGCTCGCTTCAGTGCTTCTAGTTGTCGCTAGGTGGTCTATGGATCTGGATGTAACTTTTATTATTTCTAGTGTTCGTTGTACTACTATGATTGAAGATGAATAGATTGAAAGTTTCTCGTAAAAAAATAGAGTTCTAAAATATACTATCTCAAATTTACATTCAGTTTATTGCGACACATGTTCTAATTGTACATATGAACCACCCACAAGATGCACCTGGTGAATTTGTTCAAACGCCGCCACATTTTGCTCCGGAAGCTAGATAGGTCACCCATATGTTCAAAATACAGACCTTGGCGAATTACCTCACCCTCATCTTCCATAATCATGTTAGCCATGATCACACAAGCTATCATCACCTCCTACAATATCGTTGTATCTCATTGCTTAGTTGGTCCGCGAAAAACTGTAAAACATGTTTGAAGCACTCCGATGTCATATCACATCCTTTCTAGAACATTTCGTAGAAACGGATTATATTGACCAGAAGGGGAGTGAATGGAGATTCAATTTTCTTGCAAAACATGAAATCTCACAACACATTACACATCACAACAAAAATAAAAATAAACATATGCGGTACTACAAAACAAAACTACTACATAAAGGAAACATGCAACTCCACTACGAATTACTAATCAGGAAATTGCTGAAAAGAATGACAAAGTACTACTCCCTCCGTCCGGGTTTATTAGGCCTTTCAGCATCACAAGCATGTCCCTTTTTATAAGGCATCGCTTTGGGAAGGTGCATGCATGCAACAATTTCATTGGGTGCATTGAAAGCCATTATTGTTGGTGCCATGGCTAGGAAATTAATACACCTTATGCGTGCTTTTTAATTGGCCGCATGTATGTGAGAGAGTGCATTGAGAGTGTAATGGAAGAATTAATGTGAGCAAATTACTATGTGTCTTGGTCTAAGAGAAGTTGTCTTTAGGCCTAATAAACCCGGACGGATGAAGTAGTAGATAAATAACAGTCGAACATATAAACATATGAGCCGCCCCTAAAAAAAAAACATATGACCTTCGTCAAAATGAGTTGGAATACGAAGATAAGCATGTAAGAGTACAAACGCTAATGTGCACTGACATACAAATTAAAAACATAGACAAGAAACATAGCAAGAAACTGAAAATGTTCTACATAGAAATGACCGTGTTGCTCCATGGCAACAGACGATTTGGTTGATCGGTTAACTTTTCTGCAAAAGAGCAATGACTAGTTGGGGGGACTTGTGATTGAAAATGGGAGCAAAACTCTCTACAAGCTATTCTCCTCCATTGAAGTTCCTCGAATTCCAGTTGATTTTACTCATGGTAGATCCTTCTCGGTGATATCCAAACCATCGACAAACTTTGTCTTCGAAGACCAATCACTCTTGGTCACTCAGACAGACGCTTAACCATTTAGAGAGTCAGCATATCTTCCAAGAGTAATAGGCTCTAAGCTCTCGACTTAGATAGATGTGATTCTCAACCACTATCTAAGTTTTGGCTCTCGAGTATTCTCTTAGGTATTCACTCAAATCTGTGAGAGAGGGGTGTTGAGACAAACTTATAGGAAATCAAAAAGAGTAGCCAACCATAACGATAGGCGCGAGGTGGCAATTTATAGCCGGAGAAATCCTGAGGGTGAAATGACTAATCGGGGCCTACGGCCCAACCAATGGCTAACCGAAGCGTTCCCAACGGATTTCAAACTCACACGACAACTTTACTTGAAAAACAAATAAAGCTGACTCCACTCTTAGAGCAATTCTCTGGTAGCCCAGAAGAACTCCATCTCTGACTGATAAGTAACTACGCATCACACATAGAGATTTCTCTCCGCTCACTCGGGATATATTTCGGTTAAGCATCAGCTGACACAAGTCTCGAATCCTTGAAACCCCTCTTGATAGTACGGCGGTCCTACAATTTAAAGAAAGAAAATGAACTATGAAATAAAAATTATGTCGTCTCGTCGTATTCATTCTTCTCCGCTACAGTCAATTTCTCTTGGATGTCACGCGTAGCAATTGCGTCGACTCCGCAATAGTTTTGGGGGTCATCTCTCCGCCACACAATCTCCTCCATATCTTTAGCATTCTTCTCTGCTTCGCAGTTAACTATCCCATGAGTTTATAGCAAATTCCTACGTACTCTAGGGACCTATTTTATCAGTGTGCACTAGCAAATACATTGGTCCCTCACTATCAAAGGTCACCCGCGAAGGATAGATACCATCATAAAGAAATTACCCCATGTTGTGTCCATGCCCATTGATAGTATAGTTGCACGCAGGAGCTTCGCCCGCATACAACCTTGCAAACAATGGAGATAGTTGCAGTACATTGATGCCATTGTGTGACCCTCATACCAAAGAAAAAGTGTCAAATTAAAATGTCTTGTGATGCAACTACTTCAAAAATGATGGTGGACTTTTTATGATGGCCCTAGTATTACCCTTGTTGAGCATACGGGTACTTATTCCATTTCCAGTGCATGTACTCCAGGGATCTGAGCATGCCTAGAAACTCTCTTGATTCTCGAAGTACCTCGAGCCATGTTGTGTCTTCGGTATTTGGTTCTCTCAATTACTCTGATACAAACACCTTGACAACTACAGTAGAAAATATAACCATGGTTTCGAGGCATGTACTCCCAGACATCCGGAGGTACTCATCTCACTGGTCTATGGTTGTGCCATATGCATGCATCCACATAGCTATCGTGCACATCTGGATACTAGAGAACCCAATGCGGCCAAAGACATCCTCTTCAGCTTCAAGTGATCATTAAAGGCCCTGATACCTTCCACGATGTGCAAGGTGAATGGCCAATGCATACGATATGGACATCAGAAATAGCGGTCAAATAGGGCGTCGGGGCCAAAGTACTCAACAGGGATAACAACATGCCCCCGTGCATAAGCCCAGCCAAACGTCGGGCCGGGCCGGGTTTCGGGTCGGGCTTGTAAAAGCTCGACCTTCATTTCTCAAGCCCGAGCCCGGCCCAAAGCCCAAAATACTCTGTGTTTTCAAGCCCGACCCCGGCCCAAAATCAAGCCCGAAGCCCGAAAGCCCGGTCCGAATGTTGTTTTTTAGTATGCGCACGTGTAAGCCCGGCCCGAAGCCCGAAAGCCCGACCCGAAATACAGAAAAATAGAAGCTCGAGCCCGGCCCGAACAATCTTTCGGGCTGCAAAACAAAGCCCGAGCCCGGCCTGAATGTCAAGCTCGGCCCGACCCGACGCGGGTTTTTCGGACCGGGTCATCGGGTCGAGCTGCCCATGACCGGGTTTACCCGTGCATGACGCCGATTCAACAATTGATGCCCATTTTTTTAACCCTTGAAGTTGAGAACATGCTCCTCTGCATGCCTTATTTCTTAAAAAATCTCCATCATTGTCGCTGTTTCATCCTCATCTTCGTCATGACCCGACGGATACGAATCCATGAACTCGTCAAAGAAATACTCATCGTCTGAATCCACTTTATTTGCTTCAAAGTAAACAACGAGGGCATCAAAACATTGCACTACGGAATTTGTTCTAACACTTGTGGGGCGTGGTGCCTTGGATGGCGTCGGTAGGGGCGGAGGGTACCTAGGCAATGGCCAGATCTGGGGTAGTATGTCGATGGCACCCGGCAAGGCCGGGGTGGTGAACATGGGTCCCGCAAGGCCTGACAGCATTGGAGGGGAGGGGGTCTATGGTGGCAGTGGCGACATCTATGAGCGGAGGTTGGGAGCGGAGAGGAAGGGCATGATTGTGAAAATGCGGCTCTGAGTGGGGTTTAGATGGGAGATGGGTGTCATAGTCCAACGTGGTCGACGTCCAGAGTTCCCCGGATCTACCACCAATTTGGGTCCGGTCTGAGGGATTTAGGACGTCTGGATTAGTCTGGCCCAATTTGGTGAGTCGCGTTGGAGGCCTATAATTTCCCGGATGGGGGCGATTTGGTGAGTCCCCTTGGAGATTCCCGAAGTGGGATATGGACTGGCAAATCCTCGCTAATCCTCTCCTGAATTTCAGGGTGTGGGCCTCCCCTTACTTTCCCTTTCGCATCAGATATTGCCACCTCATAATGTCGCTTTTATTTTGTAGATTTGGTCTCTAGGTGTAGCAAAGATCTTATCGAAGTGTGGGGAGGCCCTTTTATTCACTGGATAATAGTTTTGGAAATTAAATGGGATCCATTGGCAATGTTACATTAGGGCATCTCCAACGCCAACCCTCGAACCACCCACATACGTCTGGACCATGGAAGCCATTCACCGGGGTCATATATCGGTCCGCTCGGCGGTCCGAACACAAAGTGGGGGCTGGGGTTGCGGGAGTCCAGACAACATCCACGTCGGACTCCGACACCCAAGTCCTACTAAATCCGCCCTCCCGACCCCATTTTCTTCCACTCCGCCACTTCTCCCCCTTACTTTGCATCCACACCTTCCATATCCGTTGCCGTCGATGTACCTCTTGGGCCGCCATACATGCATTGCCGGACGTTTCCAACAATCACCAACGCGTCAGATGTTCGGTCAAATGCCATCGAGCTTATTTTTGGACGCCATGTCGTTTTTCAGAGTAAGAACGATGGCGGGGTACTCGATGAGTTGTTGTGTGATGCATGGTTAGCTGTATCTGCGGATTTCATAGGCAGGAGCAGGCCGGGGGAGGGGCTTCTGGCAGGAAGTGCATGAATCATTCCACGCACGAAAACACATTGTGCCCTACGACAGGCACATCATCAATAATCATAGTGTGAGGTCGTTATCGTATCGATGGTACACCCTCCACACCATCGTCATCAAGTTTTGTCACATAATTGCTCAGCTGGAGGCAAGGTGGCCATTGCATGCGGCAGAGGAGGGGATCGTAGTTTTGCTTCTTCTTCCTCAACTTGTTGATTGAATCATTTATCCCCTCGATGTTGCTCTACGCATTGTGTTGCCCGTACGAGCTGCCGTCATGTACCACAGGAAAGAGGGACGGCCATTTACGTACACATACTATTGAATGACGACATGATCCACTCGAAAACTTGTTGGACATCGAATTGGAGACATTGTTGTGCTAGACTTATTTGCATGTTATGTATGGATGACTTATGCTATTTTCTTTCTGAACGTTGATGAATATCAACCGATTTGCATGAATTTTGTCTGCTAAATTGAAAACCGGCTTAAAATGCATGCAGGCAGCGTTTGATGGCCGGCTCGGCGTCCATGTGGACGGTTCAGAGCAAATTTGCTGGTTATCGTTGGAGATTTCCTTAGTGCCCTTGCCTTCATTGAGTTTTTGACATGCCAAGGGAAGGGAGGAATACAGCCAAGGCATCTATGTTCGAATCACCCTGTTATTGTTTCATGTTGTTCTTGCAAATTTCGTAGATGTGCAAGTTGAGTGTTCCATATATGTACTTCCGGATATCTGATCAATATTTCTAGCACGGCTGTAAAATAAATTTATATCTGAACAAACTTCATCAAAAATTGCTAATTAGTCTACCACAGGCTACAACTATGCATAAATAAATCACTAACAAACAAAACAATGCATAAGTAACAACGACACTTATCATGCGACTTCTCTACGTATGCATATCTGACTATAAGAAGGAAAAATAATCCAGATCGTTGCTTGCATATGGCCGTCCTTCTAGCTATCACTTCGATGATGAGAAGAGAAGATGCCGTCCATGCCCATGCCGGCGCTACCGCCGGAGTTGAACATGACGTCCGCCAGGTCCAGCGCCGGGTAATCCGTGTCCCTCGCTGCGGTGGACACGCTCGTCTGCATGCCGGCGCTGCTCCCCACGCCGGCGCCGGAGCCTCCTGCCACAACGCCCTGGAAGCTTGCCGGCATCCAGCCGACGCCAAGGTGCATTGATGTCGACACGGCCGCCTGCTCGGCCTGTGCCATGAAGTGGTTCGCAGGGCCGAGGCCGGAGCCTGTCGCGGCGGTCGGAGAGTTGGTGGCGGTGGCTGTGGTGGTGGCGGTGGGAAAGTTGAGCAGCGGGGTGGTGGAGGTGAGGCAGCTGTGGCTGCCGCAGTACGTGACCTCGTACATGAAGGGGTCGTCGTCCAGGCGCTGCACCTTCTTCTTGGCGTCGCACCCGTAGTAGTTCTTGTGGGTGCACCGGTAATAGCTCCTGTTGATTACATCAAGCAGGTAATTTGATCATCACAAACTCAGATTGCCATGTATACTATGCAAAGCCTATTAATTTGCAAACATGCACATAGTTTGCACGAGTGTTGGGTTAAGTAATTAAGTACTCCTCCTTTTTGGTCAAACTGAGAGCAAAATTTAAGTTGAAGTAGAGTAATACTGAAATCTGCATTCATAGTTCTGGAAGTGTGTACTACGTACACTCTCTTACCAGAAATGTCGAGTTTTCCATGAAACTACGGGGTTGCTGACTAATCAGGCGGTGAATATATTACTGTTGCTGCTCTCCCAAGCGTAATCGTTGGGGTGGAGAAAGCGGAAAATTGTGGAACAAACTGGTTTGAAATGTGAATCAGTCAATTGGCCGACGGAAGTTGATAAGTAGCCATTTGATTAGTACCTTGGGAACCTGGAGCCGAGGATGTCCTTCTGGCCGTACTTTCGCCACGTGTAGCCGTCGTCCGGTGGAAGCTCGGTGTTGCCCATCCGGTGTGCCGGCACCAACATCGTCTCCCTCTGCCCGCTGTCCCTCCTAAAAGACATATTATTTGATTAATACGTATTAATTAGTACTATATTTTTAGGAAACTCAAACGAATAATTTCTTGCACAAACTCTTACAAACCCGTCTCCCTCTGCCCGTACTATATTTTTAGTATTAATTAGTACTATATTTGGTGTGCCGGCACCAACATCGTCTCCCTCTGCCCGTTGTCCCTCCTAAAAGACATTATTTGATTAATATTAATTAGTACTATATCAGGAAACACAAACGAATATTTTCTTGCACAAACTAGCTAGCTACGTCTTTCATTGATTAACTATTGGGTCGGTTATTGAACAGTTGCGTAAAAGAATTCAATTCAATCGAATTCCCTCAATGTCCAACGAACCATGGTCTTCTTCTTCCTCCTTCAACGCCTGCTTGTCGAACCGCCCTTCGACATCGGCCAAATCGGTACTCTTGCCACATGTGGTGCTCGCTCCTAGCAATGCATTACCGCTGCCCCAACATTTCCTCTAACCTCAACATGATTCGGTCGCCGGTGACCCCCCCCCCCTCC
>LR738714.1:2134349-2147501 GCA_902687465.1 Secale cereale
GTACACTCCTTAAATTAATTAACTGAAACCTTCTTTCTTCTTCTCTCTTCTCTCTTCTTTACTTGTTTGCTTGCAGTAGTTTCACTAGTTTAGTGTAGGACTTGGAGTAGTTTCAGTAGTTTAGTGTAGGACTTGGAGTAGTTTCAGTAGTTTAGTAGATTAACCATTTGTTATAGATTATATGTTTTTAGGAAAAACTGTTCCCCGAACTAGTTTAGTGTAGGACTTGGAGTAGTTTCAGTAGTTTAGTAGTTTAGTGTAGGACTTGGAGTAGTTTCAGTAGTTTAGTAGTTTAGTGTAGGACTTGGAGTAGTTTCAGTAGTTTAGTAGTTTCAGTAGTTTAGTGCAATGCTATTGGTGAATCTTATATCTGGGTTGGACCATGGCCTAATGAGCCTAGGATGGTGCCACAGCTAGCTTGTCTAGGTTAAGTTAAATATAACCCTCATATAAGTGAGGTATTTTTTTTCTGGTTTAGGTTAATACCATGATAAGGACATTCAGGCCATTGCCTTGTTGGCTGACCTTTTGACAGTTAGCATGCCATGAGGGTTCTTGACACATATACCTCAAGTTGTAGCAATGGAATAAATATCAGTCCTAAAAATATGGGTCTGGCACTAGTACCATAGTTCCTTTTTTTTACTGAAGGAAGTGTCTACAGTTTTTTTTAATAGATAAAAAGGTGTACATGATTTACATGCCCTCAGGTGAAAAAGAAAAAGAAAAGAAAAGGGGGATTTTAGACAATATGAAGTTGCTCTAATTATATGTTTTTAGGCTAGTACAGGGTGTTGCTTTATTCTGTCATCATTTGTAACTATGTCACAAATAAATTGTTCCTTCTTCTGTATTTGACAAGTAATGACTGTTGATAAGCTGAGGCATGTGGATTAAGCAGTTTCTTTGCTGTAACATACTATATATCACTCCACAATGAAATACAGTACATATTGATGTGCTTGGTAAAACTTGTTCATGTACTGAACTACTAATGCCTTGTGATGCTCTGAATTACTTGTGATGCCTCTGAATTACTTGTGATCACATTGAGAAAGACTTGTAAAGATGATGATCACATTGAGAAAGACTTGTGATCACATTGTGATAGTTTTGCAGGTACCCCGAGAGGCCCTTGAGTTTGCTGGAATGTTGATTAACTTCCGTTCCGGCAAATTCGGGTACTCCATATGTCCTATTTTCAGCAAAGGTCATGTTGAAATTTTCCGTGAATTTTAGCATGACTTTGCTAAAAATAGGACATATAGGGTACTTGTGACTAATGCATGGGCCGGGGTATCTTAGTGGTTAATTAGGTAGGATCAAGTGCCCCTTTATTCTAGCTGCATTAAACCATAGGCGGCAATAGAGCCAAGTGATTAGGCCCAACTTACAATTCTCCTTCCTAGCTTAGCTTTTAGGATGCCTCGGTGTCGACAAACCATAAATTATGAAACCTTGGCTTTTAGGGTGCCTCGGTGTCGATAAAAACCGAAATGATGAAAGCTTAGGCTTTTAGGGTGCCTCGGCGTCGAAAAACCCTCAATTATAAAAGCTTAGCTTTTAGGATGCCTCGGTGTCGACAAACCCTAAATGATGAGACCATGATCTTGTTCCTTGACAATAACCAACTTTTTGACCAAACTTTGTTCCTATTTAGAGAGAAACATGGCCAACAACGATGAGGCCGGCGGTTCGGGCGGGAAGGCATTCTGGGAGCTGTCCCAGGAGATGGAGGAACAACCTCACTTGTATGAGGACGCCGCCTTCCCCACCGATCCTGAGACCACTGATGGTACCGCGGAGGATGACCCCACTGATGCCACCACTGATGGTGCCGCCGAGAATGCCACCACTGATGATGGCGGCGCACGCACAGATGGCAGCCAACCGAAGAGGCAACGGAAGGACCGGCGCCCGACCGTGCTCCGCACCCTCAAGGAGGAAGTTACGGAAGTGGACTCCGACGGGAATCCAACGGCGCCCGAACGAGTAGTCAAGGGGTACTCGCTTCAGCTTGGGTGCATTCTCCGGAGCACCGTCTCGATCAACAACGAGAACCTGAGGCATCCTGACAACGGGAATTACCGCAACCTCCTCTTCACGAAGCTGCATGAACGATACAAGTTCCCCGCTCAATTTGATAACACAAGCCTCAAAGGGAATAAAGTGAACAATGCTGCCCTCACGAAGATGAGCACGGCCCTGTCTACTTGGAAAACCAATGTGAAGAGAATGATCCAGAAAGGTGAGAGTTATGAGAAGATCAAGGAGAAACATCCTTCGATCACCGAAGATGACTACAACGACTTCAAGATCACTTGCTCGAGCGCCGCACACTCCGAATCAAGTCAGTGGGGGAAAGAAATGCGGGAGCTCAACTTAGGGGAACACACACTCGGTCCCGGCGGTTACAGAGTGGCGGAGCCTATATGGGACAAGGAGGAGGCGGACCGTGCCGAGCAAGGCCTACCGCCCCTCTTCGATAAATACGGTGACAAGCAGACCAGGAACTTTATCAGGGCCCGGTACAAGAAGGACCCGAAAACAAAGGAGCTGACCACGGATCCGAAGACCAGGGCGCTTGAGGCTGTTCTGGTAAGGAATACACCCCCGCGTAATTAACTCCATATGGTTGCATTCTAATTAATGAAGCCAAATTTCTAAATGATTCACATTCCTTCCGCAGGCGACTGAAAGCAGTAGCGTGGGGTCGACTAAGAGCGGCCCTTGGGACACGACTCTAAATATGGCGTTGAATGTAATGAAGAACAAGGATAAGCTCGAGAAGCCGACGTCAGCTGGTCGTGTGGCCGGCAAAGGCTTGTCGACAAAATGGTCGTCATACTATAACGCTGGTGGGCGAAAGGAGAAAAAGACCATCTCGGAAAGCCAGGCGTGCGAGGTTCAAGAACTCAAGGCACAGGTGGCGCGGATTCCGGAGATTGTCCAAGAGCAAGTGCAACAACAGCTCGGAGCAACGATCACCGCCATTGTGCCTAGCTTGATCGAGGGGTTGCAGGCGTGGATTGCTGGCGGCCAACAGGGGCCGCCCCCGATTCCCAGCTTCACGGCCAGCAACTCGCAAAACGCGATGGCGAGGCCATTGGTGTCTCCGACGGAGGCTGCATTGGTGTCTCCGACGCCGGCACGGGAGCTTAATGCACCCGTGTGTACGCCGACCGACACCTCTGCAGCAAGCGGCCCCTCCGTCAACTGCACGCCCGCCGTTGGCGGTGCCTCGACATTAGCCGAGCTCGACGCCATCATCACGGTAACTAATTAAGCCTCTCTCGGCCGAGGACTTCATCTCCTTGCCTTTGACTGGGCATCCCTGATGCCCTACATGTTTTCGCAGGGCGCCGCCGACGTTCCGTGCACTCTCCTGCACTTCGTGAACAACGAGTTGGTCGATGTCGCCAAGGGCAAAATCGTTCAACCGGGCCAGCCCTTGTTCCACGGTACCCAGATGCCACCCAACTTGTTTAGGGTTCAACTGGTTCGGGTACTGCCAGGCTGCGACGAGGTGTTACCTCCGATTCGACCCGTCGGGGCCGACGATGATGACATCATGACCCTCAGCGCCTGCCTGAGCTGGCCCCTGCTTTGGCCGAAGAGCCAGATTCGTTTGGGGGCGGGGGAAACCACACCAAAGACAACACCGCCAGTCGTGCCGGCGCCAAGTCGTCCCCATGGCAAGTCCGCCGCAACGGTGCCGGACATCCCTATGCCACTGGATCCAAACATGCATATGGCACAGGATCAGAACGACGACGACGACGATACATTTGCCAACGTCGATCAGTACTTTGCCAATCATGGGTACGGTGACGACTTCATGGGGCCTCCTTCTCAAGAACCCAACCCAACAAAAGACGTGCGCGATCAAGCCGGTACCGTGGAGAAGCCAAGTTGCAACAGGCGTCGTCTGCCGTTCAGCTCTCAGGAGACGCCTCCAGCTGCCGACTTCACCGAGCCTCATATAGGCGAGGTGCGAAATATGATCAGCCCCAACACACTAAAGAAGGCGGTCTCTGAGCAGAACTCGGTCCCAATTCAGGAGATCAAGAAGAAGGCACGTAAAAGAAAAACTAACAAGGGTGCGAGCCAGCCGTCACCGAGTACGATCCGTGCTCAGGACGGGCCACCTTCACCTGAGGATGTAATGAGGAGGGTGCATGTGGCGGGTAGGCCGATGCTACCGACAAATATGCTTGATGCTGCAACCGGTGCTATGCGGAGTCTGCATGACAGTGTTCTTTCTTTGGAGAAGCGGCGTCTCAGAGAGAAGGATGTGGCATACCCGGTTTTCGCAGCCAAGGTGCCGGAGGGCAAGGGCTTTGTGGATAACTCCATCGGGGGTACGATCGTCCTGCGGTTTGATGACATCCACGCTATGTTGAACCTTCTTCTGCTGCACTACACCTTCGTTCGGCTTTTTTCGCTGAGTATGGAGATGCGGATCATTCGCGACAAGACCCCGGACATCGTGATATTCGACCCCTTCTACATGCGTGTCAAGTTCTTGGGCAGCGCTGGGGACCAGCAAGTCGCGAGTTCTTACCTCGAAGGCGTCATTCTGGCAAACCGAGATAAGGATAACTTCCTCGTGCCTTACTTTCCCGAGTAAGTCCTCCGCCTCAACCGCCCCGTAACATATGAATTCTTAGATTTCGATCGTTCTTCTTTTAACATTCCGTGTTTTCTGCAGTGACACACAGTGCACGCTCATCCTACTAAGCCCCAAATATTCCATGGCCACGTATTTCGACCCGGACCGTCAGTCGGCTGTAGACTACACAAATGTCAAGAAGGTTCTTGATGATGTTCTCCCCGGCTACGCCAAATCTGGAGGCACCTTCACCAGGACAACTCGTAAGTACGGCCAGCACGTGTTCTCCCACAACACGACGTTCTGCTGCGTCAAGCAGCCGCCTGGCGGTCAGAAGGGTGCCTACTACGCCATCCATCACATGCGGGCGATCGTACGGGACCATCATCAACTTCTGCTACCGAGTAAGCTCAAAGATTGGGCCGCGCGCGTGTCGGCAGTCCAGGACGCGGACATCAGACAAGATTTCTTTCGCATCCAGTCGGAGTTTGCGGAAATCATCCATCAAGATGTCCTTCGTACCTCGGGGCAGTTCTACCTCAGAAATCAACCGTCGAACAGTGACATCGACACAATGCTACAAATGCAGGCTGACAACGCCCGTGATTTCATGACTCCCACGATAGACGGCGGCTTCATCCATGCTCCGGTGCATTGAGTCGAGTCGAAAGCAGTGATGCTGTGTCTAGTTCTGAAACATCGATTGGCTCATGTTGTAATTAAACTTTAATGAACTTGTAGTATGTCTCTTTGGTTTCGAGAGTCGTTCAACTTAGATGTAATCGATGCTATTAATGTCTTGCTTTTCTCTTTCGATCGTTTTGTTGCATACTTTTATATTGCCTATGAATTGTCTGTGAATTGGTACTAACGTTTCGTTTGGCTAGTGCATATATATATAGCGATGCCGTCGTATGTCGTGTACAAGGGTAAGGTTCCCGGAGTCTACGACGACTGGGAGGAGTGTCGGAGACAGGTTCACCGATTCAGCGGTAACAGTTACAAAGGGTACACCACTAGGGCCGAGGCCGAATCTAGATACGCCCGCTATCTAGCGGGAGAGGGGAGGGAGCGTTGGAGGAACCGGATGAAGACGAGTTTCATCGTGATGATGCTCATCGTGATGACCGCAGCTCTCTTCTATGTGATGGTAGTTTAGATGATCGATATCGACTTGTAATGTGAAGACAAACTCGCTACTCGCGGTCTCGAGACTTGTAATATATTGTTCTATCTTTGTTCGGTCTTTTCAATTCGGAGACTAATATGATGAATTGTATTCGGAGACTAATATGATGAATTGTATTCAGAGACTAATCTTCTATTGTATTCGATGAATGTGTTGTTGATGTGTGCTGTCTATATTCTGTGCAATTATACATTTTGTAATCTGTGCAAAAAAACAGAAAAATAATATTAAAAAAACCCTAATATTCATACTAATGGCGCATCAGAGCACAGTGCGCCATTAGTATGCCAAAGCATACTAATGGCGCATTATCAGCCAGTGCGCCATTACTATGCGGACATTACTAATGGCGCATCCTGCCTGAGTGCGCCATTAGTATGCCAAAGCACCTGGGTACACATGGCCCCTGGGAGGCATACTAATGGCGCACTTCTGTGCACACTAATGGCGCATCTGCGGTGCGCCATTAGTATACCAGATACTAATGGCGCACCAGAGGTGCGCCATTAGTATCAAATACTAATGGCGTGCTAGTAATGGCGCACCACTAATGCGCCATTAATGGCCAAATTAGGTGCGCCATTAATAGGCCTTTTCCTAGTAGTGACTATCTACAAGACCCTCCCAAGGGCACAAGACCGTAGCTGAGGTAACAAGCTAAACGTCGAAGTCCACGCGGAACCACTAGCGAGACTGAAGTCTCTCTGCAAAACATAAATTAAGCAAACGTGAGTACAAAGGTACTCAGCAAGACTTACATCAGAACTAGCTACATATGCATTAGTATCAACAAAGGGGTGGTGGAGTTTGACTGCAACAAGCCAGCTTTGACTCGGTGGCTATCCTAAACTACGACTGCAAGTAACTCTTTTGAGGTGGTGCACACGAGTCCACATCTTCACTAATCAATACACCACTATGGATCCGCTCCCATCTCCCTACGAGAAGGCCATCCATAGCACTCACGCTTATCTTGCGTGTTTTAGATTATCCACTTTCACTTGTCTATGTACCACGTAAGCATCCAAGAAGTCCATAACCACGGACCCGGCTATTCGAATAGATCATGTTAACCCTGCATGGGTGTACTTCTTCACACACGCTCTCGCCACTTACCGCCATGTACACGTCATGTATCTCGACAACCTTCAAGCGGAAGCCTGGCGAGGGTGTCGGCCACGACCTGACTAACCACACAAGTCTCTCGTCCAGGTTTATCGCCTATTCGGGTTCCATCCGTGGGGAGATCCGGCCGGGGTGTCGCTCACGGCCCCAAAAGATGTGCGCAGGGTTCCCAAGCCCACCTCGACGGATGGATCTACGCTTGGTACACCGTGCCACGGTGCCTAGTCTATCCCAAGCCCACATGTACCGTGTGCCACTTGGTAGACTACTAACACTACCTACAAACACCAGAAACTAGTTGCAACTCCTGGACAGAGATCTAGTTGATTAATAAGTCGAGAGGGGCACTTAAGCATTCCAATGCGTGGTAGTAGCTATGTCATTGGACAACTTACACAGAACTCAGTTCTTAAGGACGGTTCCAGTGAGACAACCCACCATGTACTCCTACATGGCCTCTCACCGCTACCTTTACCAAATCGTGTTCACGCACTTAGCTCACACACAGTAGGACATGTTCACCACATTCCAATTCATCCCCGATGAATCAGACCTGACTCAACTCTAAGCAATAGCAGGCATAACCAGAAAGCATGAATGAGTAGGCACAACATGGCTCAAACAACTCCTACTCATGCTAGTGGGTTTCAACTATTTACTTTGGCAATGACAGGTCATGCAGAGGAAAGGGGTTCAACTACCGCAGCAAAAGCAGTTCAATCGTTGTTGTCCTAATGCAGTAAAAGAGAGCAGGAGCGAGAGAGTGGGATTGTATCGGGATGCTCAATGGGGGTTTGCTTGCCTAGCACTTCTGAAGATAGTAATAGTTCTTCATCGGTGTCATCGAACTCATCGTCGGAACGTCGTCTACTGAGAGGGGACAAAACCGACAAACAGAGAAATAACACAATCAATGCAATGCAACAATATGATGCATGAATGTGACATGGCAATTGATACGTCCAAAACGTATCTATAATTTCTGCTTGCTCCATGCCACTTTTGGGTGATATTGCTATGATATTCATACACTTCCATACACTTTTGATCATATTTGGACTAACTTACTAATCCAGTGGACCCTAGTGCCAGTTTCTGTTTTCGGCTGTTTTTGTATTTCAGGTTTTCACGTTTCGAGAACTGCCCAGAAAAATCCAGAAAAATTATAAAAAAAATTAGCGTTCCGGAAACAACACTGCGTCCGAAGGGCAGCCTGGGGGGGCCCACCAGGGCTCCAGGCGCACTGGCGGTGCGCCCCCCGGGCCGCGCCGGGGGGGGGGGGGGGGCGCCTGGGCCCCCCGAAGCTCCCCCGGTGCCCTACTTTGGCATATATTTAAAGGACCCTCCGAAACCCTCAGAAGAGGAACTCTTTTCGCGATCCCATCTCTGTTCCGCTGCCGCCGCCGCTTCCAAGATCGGGAGCACCAGGAGAACTCTTCCCGGCACCCTGCCGGAGGGGAGGATCACCACCGGGAGCTTCTCCACCACCATGGACGCCTCCCGGATGACTCGTGAGTAGTCTCCCTTGGACCATGAGTCCATGACCAGTAGCTATGTGATGTTCTCCTCCTGTTCTTGTGCTTCACTAATTAGTCCTCGTGAGCTGCCCTACATGATCGAGGCACCTATGTAATCATTATGCTGTTGCTATGTTGAGTTTGCTGGGATCCGATGGATTATGAGATTATGTTCTGATTGATCTTGAGTAATATATTTGATTCACCTCTTTTATATTTTTGTTCATAAGTAATTCTTGCATGTTCTCCGTTGTTACTTATTGTTTTGGCCGAGTAGTAGGTAGTGACTCCAAGAGGGAACGTTATGCTCAATTGTGGGTTCATGCCCCTCGATGACTAGCTTGAGTGACAGAAACATGAGTCTAGGGGATGTGCTGTTGCCACAAGGGGGAAACCAACGGTGCTTGTGCCTGCGGGTGCAAGGATTGTTTACTTTGCGCAAAGTTCTTTTAATACAGTTGTCTGTTGCATTGAGTTTACACTATGGGTGGGACTCGCAACTTAATACCATCGATTTGTTCTGGATAGATATCTCAAGGTGGATGATTAGTAGTAGATATTGATGGATTTCGGTCTACTTACTTTGGCGTACCGCCCATGCTTTGAACCTCAACCTTTCTTGCAATGTAGTCAGCATTGGTTTGCGTTCGTGGTCCTGTCAATTGCCCAGCTGTAATTGTTTACCTCACATAGCTGTTTTATCGTCTTTTGGGAGAGAGACATCACTAGTGAACATCATGAGACTCCGGTCCATATTACCATCATTGATCACACCCGCTATTTACTTTCCGTTATTACTTACTATTGCAAAACACTATCTATCACTACTATCATTGCTTTTAATCCT
Source organism: Secale cereale (assembly GCA_902687465.1). Classification (NCBI taxonomy): domain Eukaryota; kingdom Viridiplantae; phylum Streptophyta; class Magnoliopsida; order Poales; family Poaceae; genus Secale; species Secale cereale. The sequence goes on from LR738714.1 coordinate 2,143,640, forward strand.
TTGTGAACTACAAGGCCGGAGGGATTGACAACCTCTCTGTACTCGTTGGGAGAAAAGTTATTTGTATCTGTGTGCAGGTCCACGTTGATTGCCACTAATCTGGCGCCGTAGCAATTGACACCTACTTGTTGAACCTAGGAGTCTCTGGGGATTCGATCCTTGATATCTTTGCTAAGGGAAAACACTTCTACTTACTGCATCTTACACCTTCCACTTGGGGTAACCAACGAGGGGTTCGAGGCCCATCAAGGAGTATTTTCTAGCGCCGTTGCCAGGGACTCCACTCTTCAGGATAGGGGAGTTGCATGCTATCTTTTACCTTTGCTTTTTTTGTCTTGTTAGTTTACCTTTCAATTTTTGCTTTAGTATCCTTTATCACAAAATTACAATTTTTTTATTTTACCTTCTTGTTAGTAGTCCTTTCTGTTTAGCCAAACATGTTAGGATTTGGTGCTTTGAGGGAATCAGAAGTTCTAGATTTCCATCAAAGGGATGGAGAAAATATGAAGAAGGCATGGGACAGAATTTCTGATGCACATAGGAGAATTATGCCTTGGATACCTATAAAAATTGTGCTTAGGAATTTTTACCAGGGTCTTTTTAAATGGTGTAAACACTCTCTTGACATTATAGCCAAGGGAGATTTCCTAGAATGTGATGAAGCTAGAGCTCTTGAAATTATACATGGTCTATCTAGTTACTTTGTTTATGATCATAATTTTGATACTGTCATAGATAGACTTGCTACTATTGAAAAAAGAATGGATGCTCTAGACTTAATGAAGGTAGAGAAACCCAAACCCAATAAGAAAGATATTTTGGAAATAGATAATGACTGGGAGCCTCTTGTTAGGATTAGTATCTCTAATCAAGACTTCCTTGCTTATTGTGATATTGGATCTATGGTTTCTACTATGCCAAAAATTGTTCATGATTCTTTAAAATTTAACATGGATAGATTATCATCTTATCATGAACACACTAATGGAGATATTTCTGAAATCCAGGGAAGAATAAAAGATGTGCCAGTTAAATTCCTTAAAGGGATTGCAATGGTTGATTTCTTCATCATGGAGCCAAACCAAGGAAATATAGTGCTTGGAAGGGACTTCCTCCGAGCGGTAAAAGGCTTCATCGATATAGGTAAGGGACAAATCCGCTTACGCGGGAAGGCAAAAGGTGTGTACCCCTTTCCTAGAAGGAACAAGAGTGAACTTGTTGAGGAACCTTATGAATCAATTTATAACTCCGATTGTTATGATGGTTATTGATTCCTCTATGCATTATGCCTAGCTTAAAGGCATAAAAGAAAGCGCTTTTGGGAGGCAGCCCACATGAATAAAGCTTTTGCTTTTGTTGTGTCTTGATGTTGTTTACTTCTGTAGCATCATCATTGTATCTTTGCTTTTCATATTTGTGCCAAGTATAGCCTCTGATTGCTAGAAAGTTCAAAAGTTGTGAGGTGCTGTCCTGGAAACAGATTCTGTCCTTGGATAGAAAAATTCTTATAAAATCACCAGTTCATCTTTTTGGTCTGAATTTTTTCGACAGCGTTCTCTATATAATTGTCTTTCGTGCGTCTGTTCTGATTTTTTTGATTTGAGTTGCAGAAGTATCCCGAACAGATCAATTACTGCCTGCTGTTCTGTTTTTCACAGAATCTGTCCTGTTTTGCCTTTCCTTCACTTTGCAAATCAAGAGCTTGCTTTTTCTTTGCAAAAACCTTTTGGCAATCTTGAGAAACAGTAGAACTTCAAGAATATCTTTATTTCCAGCAAGGTATAATTATTTTATTAAGGGTACTAACCTCGCTAATCAGATTATGATGAGTTATGTATGAAGGGAGTTTTCAAGTGTGCGAGGGAAGATGATAAAAAGATTCAGGAGTGTCAAGCGCTCAAGCTTGGGGATGCCCCCGTGCACCCCCAAGAAATATTCAAGGAGACTCAAGCGTCTAAGCTTGGGGATGCCCCCGTGCATCCCCTTCTCCATCAACATTATCAGTTCGTCTTTCGTTTCACTATATTTCTATCACTTCATGTGTTATGTGCTATGCTTGGAGCGTCTTGCTTTTAGTTTTCTTTTTAGTTTTTCATAACGAGTCGGAACCCAGCATTCCTTTATGTGGGAGAGAAACACGCTCCACTTCTACCTAGAACATAACATAGAATTTTCATGTCTATCTATGCTGTGTGTGTTCTTTGTCTTTTAATAGCTACTATCATACTCCGCTCTTAGTATTCATGCTTATCTTTTCAAAGAGCTTTTGTTTAGTTGGTTGCTTGAACTCTCTTTAATTACCATGCTCACCTTATTAAGAGAGTTTGCTTCCGTTGCATTGGTTAATGTGTCTATGATAAAGATGCTACTTGCATGATGGTGCTTAGTAGTTCAGGTTTTCTTATGGTTAATCTCGAATAGCTGGGGGGTTCCCAATGTGTTATTGGAGTACCAACTTGGTTTGTTTGCCTATGATATGGTATGGTTTAGTAATATCTTCCTTCGAGAATTTATTTTGATTGACTTGGCGTATGCTCACGCATATTTAAGACTGTAAAGAAAGTCTGTCAAGCCTGGATGATCTTTTATTTCTAAGTAGCGATATAACTACCATGCCTGATTTAATATTGCTTTGTCGCTCTGCATGATTATGACCGTCATTGCTCTCTTAGTTGGTCGCTCCCAGTCTTTTGCTAACCTCCACCTGTACTAAGCAAACTAACCATGCAATACATAGCTCATGGGAAAGTAGTCTAAAAACTATTGTGGTAAAGAATATGTTGCTTATGTATCTTATTTCTTATAAGTTGCTTGTTGAGCGGTAACCATGTTTCTGGGGACGCCATCAACTGTCACACTTTTGTTGAATATCATGTGAGTTGCTATGCATGTTCGTCTTGTCTGAAGTAAGGGTGATTTACCGTGGGTTGAATTAATATGCATATTGTTAGAGAAGAACATTGGGCCGCCAACCAAAGCCATGTATCATGGTGGAAGTTTTAGCTTGGACCTTAATCCTCAATCTCTCATGAGAATATGCTTATGCATTAAAGAGGAGTCCATCATCTATTTTCTATGTTGTCCCGGTATGGATGTCCTCAAGTTGAGATCTATCAAAAACGAGAAATCAAATGCGATTTATCTCCTTGGACCTTTGTACAGGTGGCATAGAGGTACCCCTTTGTGACACTTGGTTGAAACATATGCAATGCAATGATAACCCATGGGAATCCGAGCTAATTAGGACAAGGAGCGAGCACTATTGGTATACGATGATGAGGCTTGCAACTTATAGGATGTTTTATGCATGACACATATGAAGTACTACTACCGTTGACACAATTGCTTCCATGTTTTCAAAATAAAAAGCTCTAGCACTTAACCATTCTTTTACTTTTATGTTTCAGTTTCATGTTGTAAAACTTTCAGTCATTTGTGATTTTCTCTTGAGGCAACTTAATTACTATAGAATCATTGTCTCAGTAAGCTTTTGTCATATGACTATGAAAAAGTCCTATATGGTTAATAGCATGTCACCACAGAAATTATTCTTGTTATCATTTACCTACTCGAGGACGTGCAGGAATTAAGCTTGGGGATGTTGATACGTCCAAAACGTATCTATAATTTCTGCTTGCTCCATGCCACTTTTGGGTGATATTGCTATGATATTCATACACTTCCATACACTTTTGATCATATTTGGACTAACTTACTAATCCAGTGCCAGTTTCTGTTTTCGGCTGTTTTTGTATTTTAGGTTTTCACGTTTCGAGAACTGCCCAGAAAAATCCAGAAAAATTATATAAAAAATCAGCGTTCCGGAAACAACACTGCGTCCGAAGGGCAGCCTGGGGGGGGG